>JAVIWB010006810.1:0-127287 GCA_031893035.1 Dermolepida albohirtum
TATATATTCGTTGTGTGATGTTGCCGTGCCAGTGAAACAACGGGTTGGTCGAAGTGTCGAAAATATCGCTGCCGTTGAAACGTCCGTAGCAAATGATCCAAATCAGTCAATTCCCGGGGTTCTCAAGAATTGGGCATCGCCCAGACCACTTTACGGCGAATTTTGCGCAAGGATCTTGGTTTACACCCATACAAGATCAAGCTGACTCAAGAATTGAAGCCGATGGACCATTTGAAGCGACGTATGTGTTCCGATTGGGCTCTGGAAAAAATGCGCCAAGATGATCAATTTCATCGCAGAATAATTTTCAGTGACGAAGCTCATTTTTGGCTCAATGGGTTCGTCAATAAGCAAAATATGCGTTATTGGTCGGGTGAAAATCCACATGCGCTTCATGAAACACCACTTCGTCCACAAAAAATAACTATTCGGTGCGGTTTGCATGCCGGCGGCGTCATAGGGCAATATTTTTTCGTCGACGATAATGATCGTCACGTTACTGTGAATGGTAATCGTTATCGCGCCATGATTACCGATTATTTTTGGCCCGAATTGGAAGATATGGACTTGGACAACATGTGGTTTCAACAGGACGGCACCACAAGCCACACAGCACACGTTACAGTCGATTTATTGAAGCGTATTTGAGCGTGTTACCTCAAGAAATGGACCAGTCGATTGGCCGCCTCGTTCGTGCGATTTAACGCCTCTAGACCTTTTTCTTTGGGGCTACGTCAAGTCATTGGTCTATGCCAACAAGCCGACAACATTGGAAGAGCTCAGAGCTAACATTGAACGCGAAATAGCAGCCGTTTCGGCCGAATTGTGTGGCCGAGTCATCGAAAATTGGGTCCAACGAATCGACCGCTGCAAACGTGCCCGCGGTGGCCATATGGACGAAGTCGAGTTCCATTTATAAATGTTTTGATTGTACTTCAACTCGATAATAAAGTTTTTGAAATATCTCAAATGGTCTGCATTTTATTTTGAAAAAAAATTGTCAAGTCCTAATTGGACTGGTTGGTACGGAGCAAATTTTATTGTGCGTATCTTTCTTTAAAACAAAATTAAACTTTTTTGGGATGTAATGCAGTTACATACGTACATTTAACGCTGCTTCAAAAATTCTAAATATTTTATGTTGTGAAATAATGTATATGAATGCGTGACGTGTGATTTCAATTTTGCATCGGATTTTCGGTGCATTTGTACATTATTTATTGAATATTTATTTCTACGTAAACGCTTTGTTTAAAATAAATAGTGATACGTACAATTTATATGTTTGTACTATCAAGGGGCTAAATAAAGCGCAAAATAGTTTCTAAATTAGATTAAAAGTACTTGTTGCAGTATTCGTGCAAGTAACAAGCAACTCGGAGAAAAAAATACCTGCAGAGGAAAAAAACTTATGATTTATTTAAGAGCGAACCGCCGTCTCGGAAATCTAGTGACAGTGACTTTGTTCTCTAAATAAAATAATCAAACAAACGTTTCCACTGTAAGTTAATTAACTTTTACTCGGAAACTGCCGTCACGGTTAACCGGCGTCCTCGTTCGGAATATAAGAAATATAGCAAAGTGCCTTTGTCCTTCCTAAACGAAAGTCGTGCTCAGTTTCTTCAGGAAAAGTAATTTGAAAAGTTTTCTGGATATATTTTAGCGATAATTACTCGGATAATGTAACTGCCTGTATCGTGGGACAGGGGTTCTAATACTGGAGACAAAGTGTAAAATATTAAGCATCAGGGGACATTTATTTATGTAGTTGTGAGTAATTTATTGGTTCAATTCTATTTTGGACAGAGAGATTTTGTTGATGTTAAACTTGAGATTTGGAAAGTATCTTTTCGTCTTAAAGATTGTCTTAAAGACAGGATGAGTAAGTTGATTAAAATTACTCTTCAAATTCATGTTCCGTTGTTAATTTAAATATGTACATGTATGATTATTTGAATGATAAGAATAATAGATTTCTAAATACAAAGGGTACTAGGAAAGTTTTGCAATATGACGCAACAATGAATCGTAGGAAGCTCCTTGTTGCTGCATGTTGAGACATGTCCATACGTGCATAGTAGCCCCCGCGCCATGTCGATGGGCTCAGTTATGAGAGTGTAAAGTACTGTGATGGCATAGTGGTCACGAAATGAGATAAGGCCAG
The DNA here is from genome assembly GCA_031893035.1 of Dermolepida albohirtum. Lineage (NCBI taxonomy): Eukaryota > Metazoa > Arthropoda > Insecta > Coleoptera > Scarabaeidae > Dermolepida > Dermolepida albohirtum. The sequence goes on from JAVIWB010006810.1 coordinate 2,165, forward strand.
TTTTGCCTTATAATTTCGTGCGTGGTTTAAACATAGATCAGTACTTCGAAGGAATGACTCTTGCACTAGGTGATGTTTGTCCACATCGCACATCGATATTCAGGTGGTATAGAGAATTCCAAAGGGGAAATTTAACTGTGGAGGATGCTGAGAGGCCGGAAAGACCACGAACGTTAATTACGGAGGAAAACGTTACTACTGCTAGGGAAATGCTTGGCGAGAACCGGCGAGTGTACTTCAGGCCTAAATGCACCAGCAATTCGTTCGATTCTGTATGATTATTTGCACGTGACGAAACTTGGTTCTCTCTGGGTGCCGCATCGGCTGACTGAAGAGCAGATGGCACGACGTGTGACTTGGTGCCAGGAGACGCTAAAAAAGTTTAATATGGGACAATCTCGGTATGTGAACAACATCGTGATAGGTGACGAGACTTGGCTGCATTATTACGATGTGCCGACCAAAGCTCGAAACAAAGTTTGGGTCTTTATTTGATCCTTTTATGTATTTTCTAATAAAAAATTTAAATTTTTAATTTTATCTGTCAAATTGACACACGCGTATTGATTTATGTGACATACATATTAACACTGTGATTATAAAGCTTAATTAATAAAAAACGAAATATATTTTAAAAAATATATACAGAAAAATATTGTGTTTTATAATACGTAAATATGTCGATAAAGGAAGCACATTACACATCAACTTGTTGATAGTGTTATGACGATGAATCAATCGTTAACAACTAAAACAGGCGACAGCGAATGCAATATATAATGGAACGAATATAAATCTCCAGTTATTACATCGTTTCATTGAAATATTTATTTATCAGAACAAATTTATGGATCGAAAACATCCTATGTATTTCCAACAATAAAAGAATTTCGGGCCCAATTTTACCATAACCGAAATAGGAATATAAACAGTATCACGAAGAAACAGTAGACATAGTAGAAAATGGGAACCTACAAAAAAAAAGTGCAAACGAAAATAATAATTTCAAATCAAGGAGATGCTTCAGAAAATCCACAATCGGCGGAGCAATACGATAGAACCCAAACAAATATACAGACATATTTAACGAAAATATAACTGGTTTTCAACACATAAATGCTACTAAAAGGTCACAATTACAAACATTCAGAGAATAAAAAAGCTTCATATATTACAACTACCATTAATAAATATCTAATTAAACACTCAGGGAAAAAAATTCGTTTATATACACATACATTCCGGGTGTTCTATGACATGATTACCACGGTTTAAAGATGTGTTATACAAGCAATTTCAAGGTAAAAGTGTCTAATGAACACGTTCGAAACTCTATCTTAACTGAACCGCAAGCACTGCAACTTTAGGTAACACTACTAGCGCAGGTATTACGCACTGCTGTTGATTTCGGTGAATATTTGGTGTGGTATTATTGATGATCGTCCCACTTGTCCACTTACAATCAAAAAACGGCTTAGGTCAGTTCGTTATTTACGTTTCATGAACAATGACCTTACAACATTACTGGAAGACGTTCCTCTTGAGACCAGACGTACGTCATTTATTGTGTTTTTTTTTTGTTTTCGTTAAATTAAACGGACATTCGATATCGATACTTTCTACAATATTACTGGAAGACCTTCCTATTAATGTAAGACGACGAATGTGAATACACTTTACTTAGAAAAAACTTCAATATTTGACAATACTTGTCCAAGAATCCGGTGCCTCGCCTGTGGCACTACACCGGCGAATGTGGATACAGCACGATTGTGCACATTCACACTTTGGAAGACAATTAACAGATTTTATTAATTAAAATTATACGAACCGGTGGATTGGAAGGGGTTCCATCGTTGCTAAGTCTCCTAGATCACCAAGCTTAAATACCATAGATTATCTTTTCGTGGAGAAGTTTGAAAACTTTGGCTTACGTAGAATTTTATGCAGAACAACTTGAAAACAGAGAATAATTGCTAGAATTATGGATGCCGAAGAAACTATACGTGCTGATCCTACGACTGTTGGCAGAGCTGCCTCTTCTTTTCTAAGAAGAGCTAGACCAAGTTTACAACATTGGCCTACAAAATTTTTGCTGATTTTTAAATAAGACTTGTTATTTAGTAATCTAAATAACAAATCTTAAATCCGAAAATCATAATAGTTTTTACGCATCAAGTCAAAATTTGACTCCATACTATAATCTGTTTTTCGAAGAATCACTAAAAGTAACTAAGTTTTTGAAAACTGATATAAAACAAACAAAGTACAAAATTACAACAATTCCTTTATTTAAATGTAACAACTACATACATCTGCTTCTGGGCTTCCGGGCTGGAACAGCGTCACTGATATAACTGCCGATGTCTCGCATCCACTCATATGGGACATCTTCAGGGCTCAACTACTGCTACTGTCTGTCGCACTGAAACGTCGTCAGTTATACCAGTGACGCGGTTCCAGCCCGAAAGCCCAGAAGCGGATAGTATGGATCACGACCGCGGAAGTCTACGTACCAGATTACAAACATAAATATTTACATAATATTTAATACAAATTACAGGTATTTAAGCAAAATACCCATTTAACATATAAGTTTCAGCGAATAAATTTCCATTTGGAGCACTTTTTGTTGTATTTTCTGTTTTGACCATTTCTATAAATATTTCAACAGTAGTCGGCCATCATGTGAGGATCCCATCTTCCTTGGTACCAATCTTCCATAGTTTTTAAAAATCTTAATAAAATTTTTCGCTCTGTTCATAGCTTACAGCACCTAAATAATCGCGAAGTCTATCAAGATGTAGGAAACGAAGTTTTATACTCATGTTGCTATGAAGACTGTTGAAAATTTCATCTATTTCCACTAAATCTAAGTAATTGTACCGCCTTTTTGTTCCCAATAACATTGTTGGCAACCATAGTAAATGAAGTTCAGCCCTCTCTCTCAATTTCATTTATAGTCTTGATCAAATTTGGATGTCATTGAAATTATAATTTTTCGATCCATAAAATACGCCGGGATTAACTTTTTCGTAATTAAGTCGTGGAAATTTTTCACGCGAAAGCAGCCGCCTTAACAGTGGCTATCTTAATGTGGGTGCTTGGGTTTGATTTGTAAATAATTATTGTAAACTTAAGTAATTATTGGGGCAGGGTTATTAATTACATGAACACTATGCTATTGACTTGAATGCATTTTGGATGTTTTTCAATTTGAACAATTTATGCAATTAATAATTCAAACGAGCAAGATGATGAATGGTGAAAGATGGGATCAAAAAAACTACACACAAAAACCGCGAAATCCCCCATTTCCTGTGGAAGATGACAGTTGTCATTGCAAATACCTGGGATACAATATGGTAAGGGAATTTAATTACCTGTTTGACAGTTTGTGCAATTAATCTTCATTGTAGTTATACTTATATTATTGTTTTCGTATTGGAGCAATAATGTGTATTTTTGTTTTCTAAGTTCTGCCGTGGCTTCTAGGCTTGAATATTCTTTACATTCTTTTTGGCTTTTACGAGGTTAAGACTTGTATTTGCCTTTTTGAGCTCTTTATAAACTTTTATCCTCTATATGGAGTCATAGGCTGAAGTTACCACACATCATAAGAAATTCTCCATCACGTTAATCACTTGTGTTACATAAATGGTACAAATGATGAATGGTTTGCTTTGTTTTCAAACCACTTTTAGAACCTTTTTGTCTTCTTAACTCTCTGCTGGAAAATTCTTTGCATAATACTTATGCAAGATTTTATTATGCCTAAGTTGCCTTGCTTAGGCAATAAAATTGAAGCTCGTCAAAGAAGATGGGAGTGTGTTCGGGGACTATACTTTGTGATCATTACATATGATCAGGGTATGTTTCGATAAATGAGGTAGAACGTTCATCTCGTTTCGTGGTTCCAGCAAGGAAAGAAAAACATCTACTTAAAGTTACGGCTGCTTGATATAGCCGCTTATCTCCAAAGAAAAACAACCACAGAGAATTTCAACGGTTACCAAAAAGATCCCTCAATTATCACGAAGTGTTGTTCAATAAGTTTTTCAATACGAGCGTTACATAAAATGGTGGCGATATATCCACGTACATGTGAATATTGTCAAAGGATTCCCACTAAATTTATAAATCTAATTTTTGACCAAGCAACATTTAGGTGTACCAGAATCCGACAACTAACATTACTAACATTCAGGAAAAGTTTTAGACAATTTTCAAGTTGAATTAGCAAAGAATCGGTTGAAAACTTTTATTATAAATGTAAGAAAATTATTAATACTAGTTTAACTTAGCAAATGTACAGGAATAGACTCTTGTTTTATTATGTAACTTCTACCTAGTTTGGCTTCGTATTTAATCAGTACAAACTATTCGAGAAAATGTTAAATCCAATTTTATAACTTCTTCTGAGACATAAACTTTATTAGACACTTTCGATGGTACCAGATTTAATTCACTGAACTACCGCTCTCGGAATTAAATGCTTGCACCTGTTCAACATTGTCTTCTTTTATGTTCTGTTTTCAACCAAGAATGTAAGCGACGACTATGATCTTTAAGTTTTAAACATTTGAAACTAACTTGTATTTTTTAATAGCACAACCTACTCGTAATAAAGGATTGTCTTTTCATTTAGTTCGTTGCAGATATCTAAAGTAATTTCATTAGTAGATATGCTTTCATCGCTAGATCTGAACTTCATTGGAGATAATTGACTGAGGTAGTTTACTTAGGAACTTTTCTTTCTTTCGAAGATAAAATTATCTTAAATTGCACCATTAAATCAAAATTACAACTTGAGTTGTGTGACAGAGGTTTTCTGAACTCCTTTTTGCAGTAGTTGAAATAAAATTTAGAGAAGTTAATTTTTTTTTGTATGATCTGTTGGAATGAGTGAAAGAATACGATTTTGCGAGTGTGTAATAGAAGAAATTAAAATCTATTTTTAAATTTAGATATGAGAACAACCTCCGTGTAAAATAATTTCGGCTTCTTACCTGTGTATATTACAAAGTATCGAAATTAATAGCCTTTTTTCAGTCATTTGTATGGCGACACTTAATAAAAAAACTAATATTTTTACTCTTTCTCTTAAATCTAGCGTGCGATTTTGAGCCTAATAATTGCACGATGAGTATTCATTCGTCCCAAATTTCGTGAACCTCGCTGTATGAAGTAATAAAGTGTTTCCCAATAAGGACTTGACAACTTTTTTTCAAAATAAAATGCAGACCATTTGAGATATTTCAAAAACTTTATTATCGGGTTGAAGTATAATCAAAACATTTATGAATAGAACTCAACTTCGTTCATATGACCACCGCGGGCACGTTTGCAGCGGTCGATTCGTTGGACCCAATTTTCGATGACTCGGCCACACAATTCGGCCGAAACGGCTGCTATTTCGCGTTCGATGTTGGCTCTGAGCTCTTCCAACGTTGTCGGCTTTTTGGCATAGACCAATGACTTGACGTAGCCCCAAAGAAAAAAGTCTAGAGGCGTTAAATCCCACGAGCGAGGCGGCCAATCGACTGGCCCATTTCTTGAGATGACACGCTCATCAAACTTACTCTTCAATAAATCGATTGTAACGTGTGCTGTGTAGCTTGTGGCACCGTCCTGCTGAAACCACATGTTGTCCAAGTCCATATCTTCCAATTCGGCCAAAAATAATCGGTAATCATTATCGTCGACGAAAAAATATGGTCCTATGACGTCGCCGACATGCAAACCACACCAAACAATTATTTTTTGTGGATGAAGTTGTGTTTCATGAAGCACATGTGGATTTTCACCCGACCAATAACGCATATTTTGCTTATTGACAAGCCCATTGAACCAAAAATGAGCTTCGTCACTGAAAATGATTTTGTGATGAAATTGATCATCTTGGCGCATTTTTTCCAGAGCCAAATCGGAGAACGTACGTCGCTTCAAATGGTCCATCGGCTTCAATTCTTGAGTCAGCTTGATCTTGTATGGGTGTAAACCAAGATCCTTACGCAAAATTCGCCATAAAGTAGTCTGGGCGATGCTCAACTCTTGAAAACGCCGTGGAATTGACTGATTTGGATCATTTGCTACGGACGTTTCAACGGCAGCGATATTTTCGACATTTCGACCAACCCGTTGTCTCACTGGCACGGCAACATCACACAACGAATATGTAAACTCAAATTTTTGCACTAAACTTGTTACTGCCTGTCTACTAGGGCGAGAGAAGAAGCCGACTCCGAATTTCTGTAGTAAAATTTTATAATTTGCAGACGTTGTTCGTTCGTGTACTTTACCGTGATGAAAATGTTAAGTTTACTGAATAAATTGACAGTGACAGTTCGATGATTAGTGAAACAAATTGAATTAAAAGTTGTCAAGTCCCTATTGGAAAACCCTTTATAACATCTTTTGTGGATGTAATAACGTGTCAAATTTTAAAATCAAATCAAATCGAATTTGGGTTGTTCCGTTACGGTCCTGGATCTCCACTCAGTGGAAATACTTGTGATGTAAAAAGTATAATTTGATAATTCACATGGAGTAGATAAAGAAAGAGAAAAACGGCACTGGGTCACAGAGCGTATTAATATTTGATTCTAAATTGTACAATATTCATCAGTAATAAATGGGTGTTCCAAAATTAAAGCAAGATTTGAATTTGTCGCCATTTGTGCTGTAAAGTGTTGGCAACCCTAAAGAAAAACAATTCCACAGCTGACAATCCCCAATCAAAACACTAAAAGCTGTGTTTTCTATTTAATTCAAATCTTGCGTTAATTTTGGGACACTCTTTATTAGTAAACCGAGTCAAGAAAAGTTGGAAAACGCAGTATGTCAATTATATAAAGAATGAGTAAAAGCCTATCCAAATTGGAATCTTGGGTATGATAGAAGTGGCGATACATTAACTATGTCCTTTGTGAAAGGCATAGCGTTTACACTCACTTAAATATTCCTTACATTATCTTAAATTAATAAATTTGGAAGAAAATAAATGATTTTAATTACCAACAGGATTACGCAGAAATTTTTAAAATACAATTATTTTTATAAAGAAAGAAACTGATGAATACTGCAATGTATTTTGGTCGTAAGATAAACTTAATTTGAAGAAACTGAATAATGAGATGTGTAAAACACAGTACAACTTTATATTTCACCGAAAACTAATTTATAGTCTCTTAAAAGAAAAACAAACTTTTCAGTTAGTCGCTTAAGGCCTTCCATCAATTTAAAGTTACCTGTTTCGCTGATCGTTAAAGAAGTATTTACGATGTCCCTTGCAGACGTAAAAACTTTAACAGTGACATTTTTCTGAGAAAGGAAAAGAGAGAAAACGGTAGAGAGAAAAAAATAATATTCGCCAAAGCGTTGGTAAGCCCATTCTATGAGTTGGGACTCTGAAAAATCAAAGGGACAGATCTTAATGCCTTTCGGCAATGTGTGTTTCCTTCTGTTTGTGGCTAAACGCGAATTTTATACCATGCGAAAGCTCCACAAGATATATTTTTAATGTTTTGATTCTTAGATATATTTATATTCGATTTTAATTTAATATCTACCCACATAGTATATAAATAAACATTTTTTTCCGCAAGTTGTGAGTGTAAGACCAAAAATGCATATGCAAAATAACTTGTACCTTAAACTTCAAATATCTAGTTCCGTTTATTATTTTAATCTTTAATCATCAGACCTTAATATCCACCCACATAGTATAGCAATTAATATTTTTGTTGGTAAGTTTTGCAAGTAAAAAAAATATTACGTTTTTATATTCTGCTAAATGTACTGTATCTTCAACCACAAATATCTAGTTTCGTATATTCTTTTAACCTATCACGATTATAGTAATTCTTTTGCTTTAATGTCAATCGAAATTACTAATATTAAAAGATAAAGAAAATCTTGAAGAAATTCTTTCTTTCTTGTAATATTGCTTAACTTACATTGGGAATTCCAGCTTTTTAAAGAAATAAATAGACGGTTGGGTAGATAGACTTTATTTGTCTTTAGTGTTGCACAAGCAACAAGATATGTCAACATGCTACAAACGAAACTAAATAATAAATAACATGAAATATACAAAAGAAGCTGTGCAATAGTAATTCCCAGCAAGAAACTCACGGTGCAACATCTACAATGAAAATGCATAATAGAGCTGCTGTGATTGACCGATCTCATCCCTACGGTTCCGAATGTAAATGCAAGCATGTATATAATAATAATATATCATTTTTGTCCAACAGAATTTCTCAATTATATGGCAAAAACATCAAAAGTAAATATAAACGAATTAAATAATTATAAGAGTAGAACACAAGGGAGGAAATTGAAATTCCAAACAAAACAACAAAATAGTTATACGAGGAGGTATCTAAAAGTAACCGGAACTTCCCTATAAAACTGAATTTTATTTTTTAAAGAAACAACCTCAGCGCCTTCAATAAACTTTCCAACTTTATATACTTGTCTAATCGATGATTATATTATTGGAAACATTCTTCGAACTAGTTTTACTGTATAACTGTTATGTAGTTTTTTCCTTCATCTCATCCATGTCGTTAGAACGATATCCTTTCGAATACCTCGTCATTCGTGGAAAAAAATAAAGATTGTCCCTAGCAAGTTCAGGCGAATAGGGGGCGTGGGGCAAAGAGTAAATGTGAGCAGGTGCATTGTTATGATAGAAAAATCATTTCCTCCTCTGCCACAAATAGGGTTTCTTTCGTCGCACCCTGTTACCCTGTCTTCTCAGAACCTCCTAAAAGAATACCTGATTAACTGTCTGACCGGGGGGGCACGCTGTTCATTTAAGTCTGATATTACAAAAAAAATGTGTAAAATAAGTTTATCAGTAATGTGATACATTAATGTTGTAGTCGTTCTTTGTAGAAGATTGGTCCTTGCCGCTGTAAAGTGGAACGTGCTTTAGTTCCTGACACAAATCCTGCGAAGACGAAAATCTACTCGTGACAGAAGAAGCTCACAGTCAATCTTCCACAAAAATTTCTCACAATGTAGATTTCTTCAGTCCACGAGAAATTGCATTCCATGTCTGGAAAGCCATTCTTCTTGACTGGTTCCAAGAGATAGAAACGTTCCATCCACCTTATAAAACAAATATTTGCTTGAAAGCCAAGAGTTTTCATATTTTTTCCGCGAGAATATATATTTTTATTTACCGTTGGTAAGGACTCCTAATTTTAAATTAAATTTATGAACTTAGTTACTAACAAATTTCTTTAAAATAATTTAAAATTAACGGCAACTATTACTACTAGATTACATTAATTCGTTACAAAGAAGTAAATGAAATGGACAAAGCAAAGTAGCACATAATTTTAGCCGACCGTGCAAGTAAACTTTGTTATGTTTCTCTGCATTACGTTTTACGAACTCTGTAATTAACTTTTTCGCTTTCTTTACGTAGCATTCTAAAGAATCCCCTTGGGAAAGGGAGCGCCTGAAACTCTTCTATATTAAACTCTTTGATCAGTTTCTTATTTTATTCTTTATATATGGAGGAATTCATAAGTAGCAACATTGTACTGTAATTCGACCCATGAAATTTTATTAAGCCTTTTACTCTGGTTTCATGGCGTAACATATTGCTGTGTATTTTGAATTAGGCATTGATACGAATATAAACATTCTGTTACCTCCAACCTTTAATTTAAGTTCTAAGGGCGACAGTTTATTGCCTCCTTAATTTATGTCAAAGAAAATTGATAAAAATGATAATAATTATTTGCCCATGGTTGCTAGTAAATTTATTACGAACGTGGGTCTGGATCGCTCCACTGCATCAAATGCAAATAAGAAGAGAAAAGAAATTAATAATAATTAATAACAGTTTGCGATGAACATTAAAAGTCCAGGACGTGTGTCAAGCTTAAATAGAGACCGTTAGTGGAAATAAAACAATACGATTGCCCTTATAATTTTATTAACTAATTGAAGTCAAACGAATTCTCAAAGATTGAAAATATTAAAATAAAAATAATTCATAACAGTTAAAGCAATAGATGACAGCAAGTATAAGTAATCGTAAATACTTATAAATATAAAAATAAATCGAGTAATAAAAAGCCATGGAGTAAAATATACAAGTAGAACAAAAATATATGTTTTTGACCAAAATGTTATAAATATTTCGCTGTCGCGAAATAAATATATGAATCACTATATGGACGTGTAAAATAAAACCTCACTCATATTACAAACACCCTTAATCAATTAAGATTAATATGACTCCTGTCTGCATTAATTTTCGTATTCTGTATACTTATTTCGACAACTAAGTTATCATCACCAGTGGATAATTAATCACACTAAGGGGTAAATAAAATACTTTTTAAATTTACACTATTGTATATTTACTGCGACTGGTTTTGTCTGCTAGGACATTATTGAGCCTCGATAATCCTAGCAGACAAAACTAATCGCAGTAAATATGTATATAATAGTGTGACAAGTGTTTTATTCATTCCTTAGTTTAATGCAATTTTACAAAGTAACAACTTCAACATTCAACTGCTTGAGACTAAGGCTTTTTATTATGAAAGTTCAGTTTTGTGGTACTCCAACTTTTCGTGATGCAATACGTACATGTTTGAAATAACAAATTGTTTTTGCTTTTACATCGTATATATTGCATACGTTATGGAATTCGGAAAATAAGGTGCTTTTGTACTATTATGTTATGACTCATAAACATTCTTTGACTGTCAATATCTTGTTTACATGATGTAAAGACCATCCTACATGAACTCATCAGATATATTTTTGTGTACATCGTTAACATTTATACAGTAGTAGCTGTACGTATGTATCTTTTGCTAGCGAATAAACTCTATTATTGTATGCGACCGTTTTTGCTTGATTTCTTTGCTCAAACGTTGCAATAAGTCCGCATAATACTCGCCGTTAATAGTCCTTTTTCAAGATAGTCAATGAAAATTATTCCACACACATATCAAAAAAAACCGATGTCATCACCAAGCCTGCATATTAAACGGTCTTCTTTGGAGCCGGTTCTTCCTTTTGACCCCATTGTTTTGATTATTCTTTTATCTCGGGTGTGAAGTGAAGGACCCATATTTCTTCCATGGTCATGAAACAGCGCAAAAATTCTGCTTTGTTGTAATGAAACTTCACTAAACACTCAATTGAAACATCTTCACGACACTGTTTTTGCTCGAGTGTGAGCAAACGCGACACCCATCCTGCATACAGCTTTCTCATGTCCAAATTTTTAGATAATGTGCGATGTACCGCACTTTTTGAAATGCCTACTATCTGCTGGCTCACGCACTTTCAGTTGACGATCATCCAGTACCGCTTTGTGGATTTTCTTCACTATTTCTGAAGCCGTCGCCTCATTTGGTCGCCCACTGCGACGCTCGTCTTGACAGCTCGTACGGCCTCGTTTAAACTCTGCTACCTAATATTTCACTGTTGTAAACGAAGAAGCAGACTCACCCAGAGTAGAATCCAGTTCAGCTTTTATATCGGTTGGTCTGAGACCTTTCAAATAAAAGTATTGTATCACGTAACGATGACCAATTTTTTCCATTTCTAGAAATTCACTGAAAACGTTCACTATTCATGGTTGCCAAACAAATACTAAACAACGTGGCGTCTTCAAACCTGAAACGTATGTTTTATGGATTGTGTACTTTACCATTCCGGGTACTTATGGGACCACCCTCGTATATGAGTACGTAATACATATTCTGTAAATACGTTCTGGGGATAAACCGTTATTTTATGTCTTTATATTTAAAGTAAAGTATAAAGCATGGCAATAAAACGTAATTCTATCATATATATATATTTGGGTCACATAAAATTGCCAGTAATTCTATAAATTTATAAAGTGCACTATAAACCTTCATACGCCACATCATAAAGTTGGTTGTCTCTGTACTTTTAACATAGCACAGTAATTTTTTCCCCATCGGAATTCAGGAATGTGTGTTCAACCCAACTCTAATAGTCCTCGCAGACGAATCATTGGACGTGAAGGGCATATGTACGTGGGTATACTTTGAGGTGAACGTGCAATGTGAGACAGATGCGCATTTAGCGTACATTTCCCGTGTGTATGGTATATGCACATTTTCGCCATGCAGCAGTTGTTGCAGTAAGCTTCGAAGTTTCTACACAGAAATTACTGCCAGCGCATGTATAATGTACTTTAGATTTATGACTGGACTTTATGCAGACAGATAGAAGGAAGAACGATTCCACCGCATCTGCATTTACTACGTCAACATGTTGGGGTCGTCGGAAATATTTCCCTTAGCCTTTCTCTTCGAAAATGAATATCCGAGATATATAATTCCGTGGAGATGTCTCCGCCTGACCTGATGACCTCTGCCGAAATTGTTCGGGATAATTTGAATTGTTGGAGTGGTTCTTACTGAAATTTATCATTCGTTCGATTTTAAAGTGCTGACCGCCCTTCCGGAAAATAACCTATATTTAAACCCAAAAATTACTGTAGGGGAAACGGTACAAACTGCACAAAAGTTGTTCAAAACTTAATACTTCAATTTATGCATTTAAATGTGAAGCAGGCAAGTCTAAGAAGAATGGAGTTAATATTTGGAAAATAATTATTTATTTAATTTAATTTTCAACAGTTAGTAACACCCACTTACAGGGAAAACTATGTATATATTTCGTAATAGAAAATATGTAAATGTTTAACAACTGTTCAGCAAAAATTCAGGAGACTATTTTAATATAACAGGTGTTCGAATAGGGATTTCCAAACTTTGACAGTTGATAGTGGCCATATTGTTGAAGCTACATCTGTCGAGTTGCCCGTCATTTATTCAGTCTGTTTTGCCAAATCACCATGGACGGATATAGTGTTCAACAACACGTGTAAATGATAAAATTGCTTTATCAAAATGGGTGTTCTGTTCGGGCAACATTCAACGCTTCGCCCATTTTACGGTCGCCCTAATCGTCCTATCGAGAGGACTATTCGAAATGTAGTGGATAACTTTGAGTCCACTGGTTCAGTAAATAATGAACCAACAACCTTATGACGACGAAACGCAAGATCTGCCAAAAACATGGCCGCTGTCCGTGAGAGTGTGCAGGAGAATCAGACGCAATCGATTTCGCGTCGCTCTCAAGAACTCGGCCTTTCTTCGGCCTGAATTGGATGATATGAACACCAACGACATGTGGTTTCAACAGGACGGTGCTACGTACCACACAGCTCATGCCACATTGGACATTCTGGACGAGTGATTTGAGAACATGGTCATCTCACGTTTAGGTGATGTGAACTGGACTCGTGGAGATGGTGCAACTTGACCCCATTCGAATTTTTTCTGTGGAATTTTCTTAAGTCGTAGGTCTATGGGAATAAGCCACACATAACCCATGCCATCGGTCAAATTCAGTCTGATTTAAGCGCCAGAGTCATGGAAAATTGAACATTTCGGATGCGCGTCACCCAGCGAAGCCGCGGTGGACATTTGCACGATGTTATATTCCATACATAATGGTCTCCATAGGCCTTTCAAACGAATAAAAAATTTCGATCACACACACATTGTTTTATTTAAATTTAAAAATAGGAAGGGCTTAGTGAAAGACCCGTTACTTTCGATGATACAGGACTATAAAGATTTTCGAAAAGAAAACATTATTACTTACTATTACGTGTAAAGATTCTTAATCTACTAAAGCTGTTGAAAGTTACTACCACCAGCAAGAACTTGTGGATCCTATCTTCTCCTCATTAACTGGAAATGGGAATAGGAATGTTCTTTGCATACGTTCGACAATTCTAAATCAGCACTAGCAGTAGCTTCAATATTATGTCTCTCTGTATAATCGTTCCCAGCAGGTAGTTACACGCTCTTGTTATATGTTCTGTAGATTCTCTGAATGGATGACATTGTCTGCAATTGTCGTTTTCTAGGAGTCTAATTATGTGTGCTTTGTCGTTCTTTGTAACGATTACATCGTCTTATATTGCTAAAACAAATTCATCGGTTCGTGAAAACAATTAATTTTTATCTAATTTATGTCCTGCAAGATATTGTAATGAGTGTCTTGTATTGTTTTTTTGGATCACTTGTCTTTCTTTTGTTGTGTGAATATTTGAATATCTTTAGCGTTGTCTTGATTTAGATTTAATATTATATGTATATTTGTTGTTTGGCGCTCAGATTGCCTCGTATATGGGACTGGTTCTATTTTGAAAGTATTTTCTAAGATTCAGTATTTGTGTATTGTTTGTATATTTATCATACTTCTGCCTCCACCTTTTCTGGCTGTAATAATATGCCGTATGCAAGTTTTCGGATGCAATTTACAATAGTTTGTTCTACTAAGATGATTCAGCTCTTCCAGTTCTGTTACTACTTAATTAAGCCGAAAAAGTACATAAGAACTGATGTTGAGAACTGAGGTTGAGTACGTATTAATTGCTTTAAATATATTTCTGGCATCTATATTGATCATTAATATAAATGCCAGCCTTTATCCATATTTTCTTTTAATTTGCTGTCTTGTATATGAATTGTTTACTTTTGTATTTTGTTTAAACCCCAATTACTTACGTTTAACATTTGATAATTCTAAAAACCAGTATCTTTGACAAAGTTATTTCGAAAAGTCCTTGTAGAGTTTTATTTGAAGCAAATGGTTTTCTATCGTTTTTATTACTAATTTTTGGTATTCTCGGAGGAGGGCCTTTTGTTCCCAGAAGTGAGGCAAGAACATATGGTTGAGCACAGGCAACTATTGAATGGGGGTTTATTTAATTGTCCCTGATAAAACACGCATTGCGTTTTCCATGTTTATAGCAACTATTTAATAAGGTCCGAGCTCAATACTTGATAGCAGAGTAAACTATACTCGCCCATGTGGTACCACATAATTTGTGGTGAACATTATTTCAAGTGCTGAGTTTTGTTACGATTTGGAAAAGGCGTTTTTTTGTAAGAGAGAGTACAGTCAAGACTAACCTGGGTATATTGGAATTTGATTGTATGTCAGAAGTTTAGCCTCAAAAAAGATGTTGAATTTTCAGCCAACATTTTGTTTTCAAGAAAGAAGCACCTAATCTCTGCCTTAAATGCACTTAGTCGGAGTGTCAACTTACGAAAATGTTCTCCACAGACAGCCTGATCTATGTCACCGCAGTAAACTCAAAACTCATGTTACTATTAAAACTTACAGAAATATTTGCGGGTATTGTATACCACTGACACTCTTCAATCATATAGGATATCAGTTATTTGTTGTAATCTGTGTATAATAAATGTAACTAAATGATTTAAAAAGTACATTCTGCATGTCATAATTCGTCTCAAAATTCTAATTGCTGTATCATTTACTTAAGCACACATCGACATTATTGAAATTTCAATCTTTTAAATGCAAATTCTTTTAATTTCGTAAAAATTTGTTTTTCTAACTATTCGTGAGACTGTACATCATTCGCTTCAACAGACTCACAAACAATCATATGGGGCACGTATATTAAATAAAAGAGGCTGAATTTTGAAACTTACCTGAAATACTTCCTGGATGCCTTGCGAATGTCAATTTTCAAAATTAAAGTTTGTTTTTCAGCTTACGCATACATTAATTACCATGTAGTTAACAAGAGAATGAAATGAAAAGGAGAAGTTGAAAAAAAACAATCTCACCTTAAAAAATAGGATTTACAAAATTAAGTTAAAAGTAATCTCTTTTTTACTTGTCTTAATTTCTACAGTTAATAAATATGTTTCGCTGTTTCTCATTTTCCTTTTTTTTAGCTTTGTACTTCAACCAGTTACTTAAAAATTTTTTTTTAATTATATTTGCGTGCAATTAATAAAATTGCGGGGACTTTTGATTAATGGTTTGTTTGTTGGTGTTTTTGTAATTTAATTAGACCATTCTCTTTATTGAAATATTTTAGCGGACGCTCTATCTTTATTAAACGCCAATATATAGTATTTACTTAAAAAAAATGCCAGAGCTGTATATCACTGTGCACGCTAGCTTTCGTGTTATCATGTCCTGGTTTATAAATACGTGCATTAAAGATTTCTGCGTTGATTTACACTTTAGGAAGACGTCTATATGTTTATATGACTTCTTCTGATATTTTATAAAATAGAATAAGTTAGTTTTAATTAATTAAATTCTTTCAAATAAGAAAGTACTTTTTTCTTGATAATGTAGGGCCTAGTTTGGAAGACTAAACTGAAGGGTGGGCCATTTAAAAGTTTAAATTTAAAAATGCAATAAAACAAAACGGTTTGAAATTTTGCCAAATTTATTTTTTTGTTGTGCAGTACAATTGTTCCGGTTAGAAATAAAATATTATTTCATTCATATGGCTGTCGCGACTGACCTCACAGTACCACATGCGATCGGACCAATTTTCGAGCACTTTTTCGAGTGTGTGGGGTCGTATCACGGCAATGGCATCACTAATGTTGGCCTTCAAATGCTCAATTGTGTCTGATTTATCGGCATAACACTTATCTTGAACGGCGCCCCACAGAAAATAGTCGGCGTCAAATCTCAGATTCTTGGCGGCCAATTGACATCACCATTTCGGCTAATTAAACACGCCATCAAACGTTTCATGCAATAAATTGATTATGGCATGAGATGTGTGGCAAGTCGCACCATCCTGTTGAAACCAAACATTGTTGACATCAATACCATGAAGAGCGGGCACAAAAAATCTATTATCATGGTGCGATAAGTGCCTCCATTGACCGTAATGGTTGCGCCGTCCTCATTTTCAAAGAAATATGGGCCAATGATGCCTTCGCCCCACAAGCCGCACCAAACAGTCACTCGTAATGGGTGCATTGGCTCCTGTAAGACCCCGTGTGAGTTTTCTGAGCCACAAATACGGCAATTTTGCTTGTTAACGTACCCACCAAGATGAAAATGAGCTTCATCCGAAAAGATGATTTTTTTGGAAAAATCGACATCATCGTGCAGTTTCTCGTTGGCCCATCTAGCGAAGCGAAAACGAAGCGGATGGTCATGCGGCTTCAACTCTTGAACCAATTGAACTTTATAAGGCATCATACCGAGATCTTTTCGCAAAATTCGATGTAAACTGGTGCGCGAAATGTTCAATTCTTGAGAACGATGACGAGTTGATGTTGATGGATTCTCACGCGCACTCTCAGCCACAGCTTCGATATTTTCGGGTGTACGTACTGTACGAACACGCTCACGTCTTGGCGCATCAACACTGAAACCAGTTTCACGAGCTTTAGCAATAAACTTGCGCATACCGGGCATTGTTGGTCCTTTTCTGCGACCAAATTTTGTACGACATCTTCGTGCAGTTTCCGACCAATTGTCTTTGTTTTGGAAATAAATTTCCAATAAATCCCAACGTTGCTCAAGCATATATCGATTCACTTCGGTCAGTGGAGATAATATACTGAATTTTGTAACAGAATAGAATGAATAGTATTGCCAGATTCCAAAGAACCGGTGGTTCAAATTTAAACCGATAGATGGCCCACCCGTTACAAATATAAGCTAAGCTTCTATACTTTTTACAATTTTATTTTAAAATACATCTGCTACTCCTGCAGAATTAATTTCTTGGTCTTTTTTCCGTTAAATATTTACATTAGCAATGAATCTGAAAATTCTCAGCGACTCATCAGAATTATTGGGAGCCAGGACGAGTGGTCGTGTTTAATTTACAGTCTTGAATAGCTCAAAATAAATACCATTTCTACATTCATTTACGTAAATTTCAAAGCAATCACACTTTTACAGTGATATATTGTGTTTTCTCTTATCTGTTTTTGTGAACATACTCTACAACTGAGGGAAAGAGTAAGAAAGAAAAGACCAGATTTGTGGAAGAACGATTCGTAGATTCTGCACTAGTTTACTATGCCCTATCTGTGAAGCAGTTTTTGGTGGACAAGCGCATTGTTGTGTTTGATCGTCCTCCATATTCGCCAGATCTCGCACCATGTGATTTCTACCTCTTCCCAAAAGTGAAAAGAGCATTAAAGGGAACATATTTTCAGTTTGTTGAACATGTTAAAGCAAAAACGGCAATTATTCAAGAGGCAGACAACCGATGAACTACAATATCGTTTTGAACAATGGAAGTCATGTACACAGCGGTATATAGACAAGAAGTGAGAGTATTTAAAGGAGATGAAAGTTAAATATATTTGCAATAAATAATAATTCTCATACTAGTCTCGTTATTTAACCGCCACGCCTCGTATATATTAGCGAAATGAACTGAACGTGGGACATATATTCACATTGCACGCTAATAACAGTAGTGCACATTTTACAATATTATATTGACATAATTTTTATGTCATAAATAAATTGTATTTGTATTTTGCCCTATTTTAATCATTAGTTCGTATTATGCGATTAAAATTTTAAATTATTTTTGAAATGTGGTGGTGTTAGGGTAAACATTTTTCGGTTATGACCCATGAAGCTTCGACGTTTTTCAATTACTGGGTTGAGAACGTCGCAAGTCAGAATTTCGTTGAATTTTGCATGTGAAATAATTTCTTTCCTTGAATTTAATCAATCATTCGTTTACTGTACAACACAATACAAATGTACGCTTTAAGTAAACCAAATGTGAAATGTAAAAGCACTAAGTTTCACAACCGGATTCTAGAATAAGAGTAGCTACATTTAGATATACATTGTTCTTGATGTCGTAACATACACACACCCCCGATTTAATTCTCTAAAGCACGAGCGCTTAGATTACTTACCGACGAAAATCGTGTTTCAGATACCTGTTCCCATTACTTCGTTCCTCTCCTTCTAACTACCGAACCGTTTCTCTTTCTCTGCCTGTGTTTTTTTTTGTGTATTTACCTAAATCCGTGTGTTAAATTGAACGTAGGCTTTTTTCACAAAGGGTGAGTTTATTATATCTATCTCAATTTCATTGTTTTGATGCTGGCAATCAATTTACTTCCCTACAGGTTTGGTTAAAATTACAATCAGATTTATTCGCCTTACGGCGTAGTAGCGGTCTGGAAATAAATACGGGGCCAATTTATTACATGATAAATCTTTTATATTTATTAAGATCGAATGAGATTAAATAAGTAGCCTACAAAGTTTATGATTTGCATTTCATTTACTTATTGAAATTGAAAAATTCTAATTTTAACCGCTTTTTCCATCGTATATATAATGTAGAAACTTTTTTTAAGGAATTCCCGCTCTTTGCACGAAACCCGAACTCGCGATCTCATTCTCTCTGGGAAGCGCGCTGACCATTAGATGACGGAGACAATTAATTCATATCCTTCGAATGTGTCGTAAAAGTATGCACATTTACGTTTCTAGACAGAAAAATTCTAGTTTTAACTGCTTTATACTTTAGTGTCCATCACATATCATACATGTGATGCAGATTTTTTAAAAATTTCTGTTCTCCGCACGGATCTTGAACTCACGATCTCATTCTCGTCAGAAATGAGTCCTGACATAAATTAAATTTTTTTTTTAAAAATTTCTCCATTATATACGAGGGTAGCCGTTATATTTCGGGAATAGCGAACAAAAAAATTTTTTTATTATCGAAAACAGCTTTATAGCTTTTCAAAATATTCTTCTTGAAAATCGATGCACTTTTGCATTCGTTTAAACCAATCCGAAAAGCAGTGCTGCCACTGTGAAGACGGTATCTCCAAAATATGAGTTTTGAATGCCTCAACTGCCTCTTCTAGCGTAGAAAACCGTTGACCACGAAGTTTATTCTTTATGTGTGGGAACAAAAAGAAATCAGAGGGTGCTAGATCAGGGCTGTACGGCGGATGGCTCATCAATTCAATGTTTCGCCCGATCAAATATTCAATTGTTTGAACCGACCTGTGAGAGCTCGCATTGTCATGGTGGAGAATGGTCTGTCGTTTTCGGTTTGTTGTCTTTATTTCTTCAAAAAGGTTTGGCAAACATATAGTTGTGTACCATTCGGAATTGACAGTTCTACAACTCTCAAAAGCCAAAACGAGCACTGCGTGTACGTTTTGCCTTTCAGCGGTACGGATCGCGTGCGGAATTTGTTTTCGTACGTATATTTTTATCGTAGTTGTCGAGGTGCGACGCTGTTTAATTATCTGCTGATGATGACAACTTAGTTGTCGAAATACGTATACAGAATACGAAAATTAATGTGGCAAGTGGTTATATAACAACCTTCAGTGATCAACTCTATTTTTGAGTGTGAAGTTCAGAAAGTAGTTACGTTTTGAAAATATTGCTTTTACTTTATTTGTTTTTTGTAACACCTTTCTACCAAGTTATGAATTTAAATTATTTTGTATTTAGTGGGAACATTTAATAAAAAATTTAAATATCTATCTGATTTAGTAGGTTTTGTGTACCAATTTGAGTAAATGTTACCATCTCTGTATTTTATGAAATTTTAGTAGTTATTATTTTCACTTTCTACTGTAAATTGAACTTTTTTATAAAACGAATTAAAATGGTTTGAAGTCTGTTTGTCTGCATGGATTAGTATTGCTAAAATACAGTCATCAACATATCTTTTGAAGAGGGGTATGTGGATGGAAAGATTGACTAACAATTTATTCTCTAGTTTCCCCATAACGAGGTTTGCTATTACAGCGAAACTGGGTGAGCCCATGGCAGTGCCATATTTTTGTTCGGAGAAAGTGAACTCCTTTTTTATTAGCGGTGTATATTCTATGGTTTGACAGTTTTTTCTATTGCTTTTAGTTCTAAGTTTACAGTTATCGTATATTAGTACATATATAACGATATTGTATCAAAGCTAGCAGATTTGTAATTATGATTTACTAGTTTTTGAAAAGTTTAATAAATGCCCAAGAGATTTTCTATATAATATTAATTTTTCCTAAGATTTGTGAAAAGAAATTTGCAAGAAATTTTCCGAGTTCATATGTAGAACTTTGTATTAATGATACTATAGGTCTGAATTTGTATATTATATTATTTTGATGTAATTTCTAACTCGTAAATTTTTGAGGGTAAAGCGTTGTACATATATTATAATTATTATTATTATTATTAAACAAATAAACCTATTTTTTCGTTTTCGATCCTTGCAGGATATAGATCAAAGAATAAATAAACATACTATCTTTTTCTGGGTTTCCTGGAACCGCGTCACTGGTATAACTGCGGACGTTTCGTACCCACTCGTATGGGACATCTTCAGAGCTCAACTACTGCTACTGTTTGTTACACGGAAACTGAAATTTAAATAAACAATTAAAAAACAAAAATAAAAATTAGACATCGTATTATTTGAAAAAGTATATCAAAATGGAATTTCCTGAGAAAAAAAGCAGTTAACAAACTGTTTTCTCCGACATGTCATTCTTCTAAGTTCTAACATAAATTTTATTACATGAGAAAACCGATGTGGATGTCGTAATCCTGTTTTTATCCTCTCCGACGATGAATTTTGCATCCTTTCTGGGTGCTTACTGAAATTTTACTAAAACAGCCGACCGCGGCCGCTAATTTTTTGCCGCATACAAAATTCATTGGGAGAGTTATCGCCTGTAAAACCTTTTGGACCATCAAGCAAGCACACCCCATATCAACAACGAACGGAACCACGTTAAAATGCCTACGTCGAATTTTTCATTTGACAAATAACGATTACGGTTTATATAAAGTTTAAACTTCAAGTTAAGTGTGATGTGCGAATTAATATTAAATACCAGTCAAGAAACACCGAAAACTTTCCGAATGGGAAAATTTTGTTGTTTTAACAATCAATATACATACATAGGTATCTAAACGAAAGTAGTTTAGTAAACTTTTTCTTTTGTAATAGTAATAATAATAACAGTATAAATCAATACATATAAAATACTAATTTCTGATCAATAAGGTTGATATATAACCCCTTTCCATTAATTGTGGAAAGGGGTTATATATCAATATACATCAATACATCCATCAAATTCAACTACTAATTTCTGCATAATATTTCTTTATAATTAGATAGGTAAACTTCATGGAGACTATGGTTGACAAGCTTAATCACTTAAGGTTGATATATAACCAACTTTCCACATTAATTTTCTTATTGCGAATAAGTATTTCGACAACAAAGTTGTCATCATCAGGTGTAACACCGAAACAAGTTCACGAACGATTGTCAAGAGTGTTTAAGGACTCTTCACCTTCAATTAGGACAGTAGAAAAATGAGTTGCTAAATTTAGACGTGATCGTATAAGTCTCGAAGATGATTCATGTGAAGGACGTCCAAAAAGTGCATCAGCATCAGAAGCAGCAGCAAAAATTCAGGATATGGTTCTGACAGATTGTCGATTAACCGTGAGAAATTTAGTAGATGCCCTGAGCATCTGATTAGTCGATGTGAGCAATATTTTTGTTGAAGTTTTGTGTTTCAAAAAGCTGTGTGCAAAAGGAATGCCGCATTCGTTGACAATGGAGCAAAAATACGGTCAAATACGACTTTCTCAAGAACAAATAAATCATATTAGAAAGAATAAAGAGGATTTTGTGCAATGTTTCATCACTATGGATGAGATTTGGGTCTACCACTATGATTCTCAATTGAAACAAGAGGCTAAGGAATGGTGTGAACTCGGCACTTCACGTACGAAGCAAGTTACAGCCTATAGTTCGGCCAAGTAGGTGTTGGCATTAGTTTTTTGGGATGCTTGAGGAATTTTGTTCGTGAATTAACTCCAAACTCATAAAACAATAAACTCATATTAGCATTGTAACCTTTTGGACCAAAGAAGGTTTAGATATAGAAAAAGTGGTCAGAGTGCTTTTCTATATTTTGTCTTAAAGCAGTCCCCGCAGAAAATCCGGTTTCTCAATGGTAGGATGCTGAAAATTATAATAGTATACGAAATGCTCTTGTTCTTACTGCAGAAAGTGTATCATCCATGCTTGCACAAAATCAAAATAGTGATGCGTTACTAAATTGTCTATGACTTCGCCACATGCCGTGAAGTCTACGAAGATCTTCGGTAGTT
Source organism: Dermolepida albohirtum (assembly GCA_031893035.1). Taxonomy (NCBI): domain Eukaryota; kingdom Metazoa; phylum Arthropoda; class Insecta; order Coleoptera; family Scarabaeidae; genus Dermolepida; species Dermolepida albohirtum. The sequence goes on from JAVIWB010006810.1 coordinate 25,199, forward strand.
GTGAGATCTTCGGAACTATTTTCAAATGGATCCCTAACGCATTCGTAATTTTCTATGATCTTACCGTCAGCAAAGAAATATTTTTGAAAGTTCTTTGCCCGCATGGCTAAATTATTTTCTGTAGTTCCAAAAACAGTTTTCATATGTTCCTCTTCGGTCTCCTAAGTTTTAACAAATTCATTCACATTTACAAACTTTTCTAGGTTTTATTACTTTTTATCTCTTCTCCACGATACCAATTTTCTACAAAAAGCATTAACTTTATCACTCGTATTTAAAATATGCGCGTTTGTTCCTTCGAGTGGTAGGTTCAAGGTATTTAGTTTCTCGAATATGTCAACCAAGTACCTTCTCAATTTCATCGCAAACAATCATTTCGAAACTTTTCAGTTTCTGGTCTGCTTTCGTCTTCTAGAAAAATGGCGATTTTACGTTGCAATACTTTACTTTCTCGCGTGATAGCCATCTTGCTTCGCTATAAAACAGTTGATGTACTGCGCCCACGTCTTTACAAAATATTTTATATGAAGCTTTTCAAGAGGCAAGTACAACTGTTCTCATTTACAGGCAAAGCTTTTTGAGAATCTATTTTTAATTTTCACATGATTTTAATTTTGTGCAAAGAATTTTCGGGGTCTGCTAACATACGCACTATTAAGCGTTTCAAAATTTCGTTTAAATTTATTAGGTTTCATGCTATATGCTCCCAAAATGTTCGAGCAAATGACACACAGGAGTCTCTTTTCTTCATTAGCTTCAGTGCTGGTAAATCCGACTAGTAATTTTAAGAATATTTTCTTGATTTTATCTTCGGAACAACTCTCGCTTGTGTGACAAGTCGACGCTTCATTATCTTGTAATTCTCGCTTATGTCCACCTAAAAATTTATCCATAATTCTGTAAAAATTTACCGCCATTCGAATACTGACAATTGCAGTCAACACGTAAATTATAACATATACAATCGAGCGTTGACTCGTCTGAGAGTAACTGGAATTTAACGAGGCGCAGTATTTATATACCATTTAGACATGCGTCGTGGTCGCAACGGATATTCCAGAATGTTTGGGACAAATCAGAACTTCCCGGTAAACCGTGAAAATTTCAGATATCGTCAACATAACACAGAGAGCGATAGAGAGATACTGATTCTGATTTTATCAATGCAGTGGATTGTTGTTGCCAAATATCAAATAATATATCATTTAGAGGTAATATAATCAAGGCAGTGTCCTAGTGTGACTTTAGGGTCGAAACACGTTCAAATAGAAATTAATATTTATATAATTGTAGCACGATATCAACAAAAATTATTATATGAGGACGTACCCTAATGAGTGATTGAAAATTAACTCGTACTCTTGTCTACACTTCTTTTGGTTTTGTTATTAGGTGCGCAACTAAGTTCTCGCTGTTTTTCAAGAGATGACTCTAATAGTAAGTGCTGATCGATTGTGACATAACCAAAACCTCATGAACCAAGCTTAGACATATGGTAAACAAACTGCTTTGACACATTAGTGATTTTGTTTTGTCTGATTTTGTGGCAAATAATTGTCATTTGCGGGTAGTGTTGCTTTGCTTCTTTCATTCGAAGAAAACGGCGGCTGAAGCGCATCCAGAACTCCAAAAAGTTTACGGAGATGCTGCTCTAAGTGAAACTACGTGCCGTGATTGGTTCCGTCGCTTCAAAGACGGTGATTTCGATGTTGACGGCCGTTGGCGTGAAGAAAGACCAAAAACCTTCGAAGACGCTGAATTGGTGGCCAAAAGCAAAAAGAGCTTGCTTCAGCATTAGGAGTTATCCGCCAAGCCATTTCCCAGCGATTGCATGCGTTGGGAATAGTTCAAAAACTAGGAACTTGGGTTCCTTATGATTTGAAGCCAAGAGACGTTGAGCGTCGTTTTTTCGCCTATGAACAACTGTTGCAGCGGCAAAAAAGGAAAGGTTTTTTCATCGCATCGTTACGGGTGATGAAAAATGGATTCATTACAGCAACCCAAAGAGAACAAAATCATGGGGACTGCCCGGTCATGCTTCTACGTCGTCGGTTCGGCCGAATATTCACGTTGCAAAGGTTTTGCTGTGTATTTGGTGGGACCAAGGCGGTGTTATTTATTATGAACTGTTGAAACCGAACGAAACCAACACTGGGGAACAGTATCGAACTTAATTGATGCGATTGAGCCGAGCGCTGCGCGAAAAGCGGCCACAATACGAGCAGAGGCACGAAAAAGTGATTCTACAGCATGACAACACTCGGGCTCACGTTGCCTAACCCATTAAAACCTACTTAGAAACTCTCAAATGGGAGGTCCTACCACACCCGCCATATTCCCCAGATATTGCGCCGTCCGATTATTACTTGTTCCGTTCGATGGCACATGGTCTGGCTAATGAGCAGTTCCGCTCATATGAAGACATCTCAAAATGGCTTGATTCGTGGATAGCCTCAAAAGACGAACACTTCTACCATGACGGTATTCGAGCTCTGCCAGAAAGATTGGAAAAAGTTGTTGCTAGCGATGGGCAATATTTTGAATGATTCATTTGTAAACATTCTTTCACAATAAAGTTGCATTTTTATCAAAAAAACAGCGAGAACTTAGTTGCGCACCTAATAATTCTATTCTTAGTTTGTGCTAGTTATAATTTCTAACTAGTGGAGCTCTTTTTAAGATACCTGTTAAAGATATGTGAACAGAATTAAGTTCTGATAGACGTACCCTTTTTTTGCTTCAAAGTACTCTGCTATTATTCTCTAGAACCACATTTTCGCCTTTGTATTTTTTAAGTAATTTTAATTTTACTTTAAAGTTCTGCATTTTTGTAACATCAACTTCTTTATAATATAAACGTATCGACACTGTATTGTCATTCCATTACAAATTCCACAAGACTATAACCTGTTAATAAAATGAGTTTCGTATAGATCTATCGATGCATTGGTACCAGATAGATGTGTATTTTATGCTTAATAATCTCATGTTCTTCATCCTGTAAGTGTTTTATTATCCATCTTTCGGTATATAACATTCATAGGATTCTTGTGTAACAGGATACATAAAGCGACCTCTCTGAAACTATGGTCGAAACATGCCCAGTTTTCCTCAGTACCCACTCAGTTATCTTACATATGAATCTACCATGAGTAAACTAGCGCAACATGAGAAATGCACAAAAGTACTTGCCACTAACCGCTGCTACGTATGTATACTATTGTGTCTATCCCTATAACATAATGCTTTATTAATTCACGAGTTTATGTAGGTATATACACTCCAGCTACTTGGCCTTAATCGAGTTATTGTATCCCAGATGTCGTAAAAGGGATAGAAATCGATAAATGGTGCGCAAACAACGCCGCGTATACCCACCTTTAATCTAAAACCACATTAAACTTTTACAGTAGTAAACGACTCTTAACGTTAAACATAATTTACATATTTATTGCACGGCCTTACCAAAAAGCAATACCCTTATATAGTAGTACAGTTGTACTTACGTAGAAGCGGTAATATAAATATGAAGGTTTTCTGTTAATGGATTCAAGGTTTTAATGGGTTATAACAATAACAGCTTCATTCTACTGCGTGTGAAGCGGCAAATATTACACGTTGGAATGATGCTGTGATAAAGTGTATTCGAGAATAAAAGCACTCAGACAACCTCGCGTATAGATAAAATTTGCATTGAGAATTGCCATTTTATTAAATTCGACGTTACATAAAGCCCCAATATTAAAATCCAATTTTTACGTAAATTCCGTTTAGATCGCGTTCATGTGTTTAAGTTTTATTAAATGCGATATATTATCCTCAAAACGAGGTGGTATCTTGGCTTCCCCTTGTAGTACTAACTTGGTATGTTATTCTTTAAAGTAAGCTAAGACGGATTTTCATAGAATAATCTCGCATAAACATTAGAACATATTGATTTTATTGGTTTTATCTTACGCGATGTTAATTGAAAAAAGTTCTTTCTATATATTTTAGTTTAATATTTTCCAGTGACCTCTCACCAGCCACATATATAAGAACATTAAATTATGGATCATATTATACAGGGTTATTCTATTGCGAAGTTTGGATTCTTGATATCACAATACCAATCATCGACTTTTTGAAAAAACCTGTTTCTAAGATGTGAATAGTTTGTCCAATCGCACTGTTCAGTTGCTCGTTTGCAGTTGAAATGGCCTGATGACAGCAGAAGCTTTCTGCTTCCTAAAATTTGCGAAATCCAACTCAGTTGTTACGGTGCAATGTGCTTTTCCAGTGCGATTCATCATTACATCGCTTTCCCCGAAAAACTATCTCAGTTTCTCTTCTTGTTCCTTAGCTGTTTAATAAAATATGAAAAGGATTAGATTAAAATATGTATCGAACGATACGTGAAGTACTTGCGTGTTTGTGTGTGTACATATCCTGGGCCAGGTTGCTATGTATATTTTGCGGTCGCAAAATAAACACGGCTACACTACGATATAACTTAACTGCACAAGCTCGCGGAAGTAATGTGTGTAGCCTTGGTCATGGCCATCGCAGAATTCTCCGTTTTTTCTGACACGCTGGGGCTTTCAAGAAAAGAAGCGGTAACTGAAGGATAGGATGCTGGTCACGTTTGAATCAACCTGTGGCACGAGAGAATAGGTACACTAGAAATTGGCGTGCTAAAGAATTAGCAAAAATTAAATGTGTGATGTCAGTATCAATAAAGGTACCCAGCAGATAGATATCTAGACAAAATAATAAACACATATTCCGTGTGAAAAATAGAAGGAATAATATTTGAATCTCTAATTGCATTTAGAAATTAACAAAACAGAATTAATATTGAATATGAATCAATGGGAAGTTCCAAGAAAAAGTTTGTGAAGTTCTAGGTATTCAGCTTCCTAGAAAACGACGACGGTTTGTTTTATTACAGCTTGACGGGACGTGACGAAAACAAAAGATTCCTGCATTTGTATATAGCACAAGAAAGGTCAAAAAAATAGTAATTTATGAATTCAAAATCGAATTATTTTTAAACTAAAATAAATTAATTTGAAAAACATGATATAAAAAATTATTATATATGCGGAGAGTAACAATAGTAGTCGATGTATGTAATACAAGAAATTGACATTTGATTCTTAATTTTGTGGTATCCTTTTAAGCCATTTGCCTAAGCTTATATCATTAATTTTATTGGTAACATGCGAGTAACTTTGTTTGCTGCATCTTCTACTATTTTTATGCAAGATCTTACCTTACATGCCTATAAATATATATAAATATGCAATTAAGAGTTTTATGATGGGAAACTAATAAAAATTATTATTTTCTACTACTACGCCATCGTTGACTACAATCATGGAAATTAATTAGAAGTTTGTCATCAACAGCAGATAATGAATCGCGGTGTCGCGCCTGCATCCGCAGCAAAACCCGAACAGAAACAAATCTGCATTCTAGTCGACAGTTTCGTTACCTATTTTTATGCCTTTGCAATTGATTACGCTTTTCGTTTTACATATCGTCTGCACTAACCGTTTTTATAGATATGTATATTTAAGGAATTCTTTAATTTAGTAAATAAAATTTTAATTAAGTACAATCTTGATTTGTGAAAATTATTATTTTCTGCTATATTCATCGTTAATTAAAATTACAGAAATGAATTACAAATTTTTGCGTTGGAGAAAGACTCGAACCTGTATCTGCTGTTTGCTAGGCGGCTGCCTGACTAGTTATACCACCAAGCAGTACAGTTTCGAGTCTCTTAATACACCACAAATCACATTATGGAAAGAGATTTAATAGTTATAACCCGCTGTCAGGTTTCGATGCTAATAATGATATGTAAATACATATATAATCAAGCGTTTTACGATGGGTAATTAATAAAATATACACTACCGTTCATAAGTATTTGGGCACCCATATTTTATAAAATTATTTGAACAGCATAGCTTCTAGGAAATTCATTCTTGTAATATTGGATAGGTATAAGGAAAGTATTAAATCTACAGAAACGCTGCATAAGTAACATTATGTATTACTTTATTACCTGCAATAAACCAAAATTTGCTATTTGGACTACCTGGGGATTAGCGCAATAAAAGTTTCTCCAAGTTCTTGTAATTGTCTTTCTGTGAAGGATACTGAAGGATAAGTTTAGTAATGATGTTTTAATGACCTCGGGCGAGTTTCATGTTAGATTTTTGAAGTTGCCCTCAGTTACGTTTCTGTATTCGTTGTGAGATATTCCTGTGCTAGTAGTGTTGTTAAGATCGTTAAATATGCCAAAAAGAAAAGAGATGGACATTGAAACGCGTTCTCTTATAATTGCGCACCATCAAGATGGCAAAAGCAACCGGCAAATTGCGAAACAATTAAAATTAAATAATACTTCCGTAGACTATGTCGTCAAAAAATACCGAGAAAGTGGCAGTGTTCTCAATAAGTCACAGAGTGGGAGACCCAGAGCGACAACTTCTGCTGAGGATCGTGCAATAGTGATCACAAGCAAAAGAAATCGACGGAAAACAGCCCCAGAAATCGCTGCAGAAATCAATGCAGATCGTCCAAAGTCAATAAGCGTAACAACGGTCAAACGTCGCTTGTACAAAGCAGGTTTGTACGGACGAATTGCAATGAAAAAACCGTTATTGCGCAAACAAAATAAGCGGAAACGCTTAAACTGGGCTCGTGAACACCAACATTGGACAGTTGAACAGTGGAGTAAAGTCTTGTGGACCGATGAGTCAAAGTTCGAAATTTTCGGGTCCAGAAGACGTGTTTTCGTTCGGAGATCTACAGGTGAGCGTGCGGCAGAGCAATGTATTGTGCCTACGGTTAAACATGGCGGTGGTTTCGTGATGATCTGGGGTTGTTTTGGTGGTACGGTCGTGGGTGATATTGTGAAAATTGAGGGAATACTACGGAAAGAGCAGTATCGAAACATTTTGGAGACCAACGCTATTGCTTCAGGATTAAGACTTTTGGGTAGGAATTTTGTATTCCAGCAGGATAATGACCCAAAGCACACATCCAAAATATGCAAAGACTATTTGCAACTCTTGGAAGCGGAAGGATCCATCGAAGTTATGAAATGGCCTCCCCAAAGCCCCGATCTAAATCCAATAGTTATTGTGGGAGGAACTTGATCAGGAGGTCCGGAAAGCAGTACCAACATCGGAGGATGATTTGTGGAGGAAACTGCAGGAAGCTTGGGTCCGCATAACACCGGATACATTAGCAAAACTAATTGCAAGAATGCCGCGATTATGTGCTGCCATTATAAAAAACAAAGGAGGTCACATAGATGAATCGAAAATTTAAATATAATATATAATTCTACTGCCAGATACTGTAATTAGTTATGTATGTACATGTAATAAATATATTTTCATTTTTTCACTAGTGCTTTTAATCATTTCTTCTAAATTTATGGGTGCCCAAATACTTATGAACGGTAGTGTAGTATTTTCTTCTGTATCATCGTTTATTATAATCACAGAAATTAATTAAAAATTTCTGTACTGGACCAAGTCTCGAACCTGTATTTGGAGTTAGCTAAATAGCTGCCTGACCATTTAGACCATTGAGCAGTACAGTTTCGAGTCTCTTAATAAGTCATACATTACATTATGGAAACACATCTAACAGTTATAACCCATAGTCAAAAAAATTTGTTGCTAATTATAATATATTATACAAATATATAATTGAGCTCTTTACAATGGAAAATTAATGAAACTTTGTAACAAAAGGTATTACACTAGCGAAATTAATATTTTTCCAGAATTTTATTTAATTTAAATATATTATTGAGAGAAATATCAATATTATATATATTTAGAAAAACGCGTAACGTAATTTTAGTTTAAATGTTTTCCTCTCAATTTCGTCGTTCAGACGGTGAATTATTTCCTTTCTTGCAGATGAGTACCATTACCACTATCGCAGGGTCAGGGATCGTGGGGAAATTCCTACAAGACATGGGCGGAGACGGCAACAAACCGAAACATCGTCGGCGCACAATTCAATATCCTCCGAACAAGCCGACCAGAACAAGCTGCAGCAGTATCAACATCCCCAAATATTCTTCCACAGTCCGAACTACACGGTCGTCCAGGCACAGACTAGAACGACCGCAATACTTCACTGTGAAGTGACGAACATCGGCAATAACACGGTAAATCGTTTTAAATTGCCATGACGTTTTCGGCAACATCGAAATCCTGATGTAATTGCAAATGTGGAATTTTTCGAATCAAATTAGTACATGTGACATATTTATCTGTCGTTAAAAAGTTTTTCAACCTCTTTACTAGAGATATTTGATTAAATAAATTTATTTATTTCATTTAAGCTGTCACAAAAAGTTTTAACTAATTAGAATACATTATAAACTCAATATTTTTACTCTATTACTATAAGTTAGACATCTGTAATTAATAAGAAAAGTTCTGGATACATAAGTACTTATTTACATCAAATATAGTAGTTACATCCAGCGGGTAGAGAGGTAAGCAAAGGACTTTAACCTAAAAAAGATGTTACAGGTTTGTTTTACGTATCGTTCATATTTATTGGTCATCGCTGTATATCGTTATGCAAAAATTTAGGGCGCATATTAAAATTAAGTAATTCAAATTCTTACCCGCTTTTGCTATCTTGCGTGATCCATGAACGTGCATTTCATTGAAACTATTTTCATTTGGCTATAGGTCGTTGTTTTTATATACTTGCATTAGTACGTATTCTTCCGATATCAACTTCGTAAAAGGCTGCATTATTCATATTCAATTCTTATATATTTATATTCATTTCCAATGTCCTATTTATCTCGTTTTTTTTATGATCTATGGACGAACATTTATTATTAGTTGAACCACGCTCTCTTTTGTGAATCTACAATCAGTTTGTCAGTACCCTGGGGAAAACAGAAGTGGACGCTGTCTTTAATTTGGAAAATTTTCTTGCAACTGCGTATCGAAACCAAGAAAATCCAATCAACAATTTATAGATCTGGAGATATATGATGTAGAGTTAATAAATTACACTAGCGTGGAGTTTCATTTTGTTTTATAGTATTTAAAATTTCCACGAAAGAGAACTAATTCATGGATAGAGCAACCGTCTACCTAATTGAGGTAGGAATAATGAGTTTTTATATTACTTGTGTTTAATTTAGGTCTTGTCTTTTAAGTTACGTATAAGACCCTTGGAAGTAGTGTGAGTTTTTTTCGCTGAGCACATTTTCCCAAAAAAGTAGGGTTAAGTACCTTGAATAGCAACTAATACATTTGGAAACCAATTGTCCTGGGACTCCATCATCAAAGTTGTTTACTGAGAAAGACAAGCAGCATTCTCGTTGTTTGAAAAATCGTTTCAGGCAAATTGTATATCGGAACTTGTACAAGGTAACCATATTACATTCTTATGTAAACGGGGAATAAATTACGCATCAGAGACAATAATATTTCCTGCACAATAACTTCAGTGACGAATAATTGAAAAATTTCTCTTGGTACAGCATCCATATGCTTTTATGCTAAGCCAAATGCACGTCGAATAATATTTGTGTAGTTGACCTTTTTTAAGCTGGTGGTTCTATTCTCCACTTCAGGTTGCTTGACGAAATATAAAAACTTGCAGATACAATATTTGTGTTAAAATTTTCACTATCACTAATATTTCTGCATTAGAGTCATCACCATCGTCATCACTACTGGACTCAGAGAACTCATCACAATTTACTTCGAAATCACTGTCCATTACATCATCATTTTCTACTTCTGAAACGACTTCCGGCAAAAATGTTCATCGTATTTATTTGACCATTGCTACAACGTTTCCTCTATCTTCGGATTACTAAACTTTACACTTTGCACGCATTTTTTTTTATTGCTTCTGTACTATAATTTCACTCAATACAAATTACGATTCAACCGAATGACAAAGTATGCTGCACGGGTATTTATATTTCCTGTAATAATGCTGATTCCAGCTTGTACATGCTGTAAATTGGTTTACTTCAAATTATAAGGCAATACACGTCAGCAATAAGCTAAGATGTATTAATACAAAAAAATTTGCTTACTTTGCAGGCAGAGTTGATGTAATTGCAGGATAGAGATGATAAAATATTATTTTCTAATTTTAAAATGTAAATAGAAACCATTTGACATGATAAACAGTTGAATGAATGTCACTTTAGACCGTACCAGAACGCGGGACTAATTTACGAATATTTAACATAAATCACAATCGATCAAATATTACTCCGCTTTATGCATCTCGGTGTCAAACCCTCTTCAATAATAAGCGCGATACCCATGGCGAAGGTCTGAAATGAATCAATCTGTATAGTACAACACTGATACAAACATTGTTTTTTTTTGACAGAAGTATCTGTTCTAGGTAACGTGGAAGAGAAGACGTGATTACAAAATTCTCACGTTCGGTATGTTGACCTACAGCAGCGATAGTCGTTTCTTTACTAGACCCGAGAAAAACGGCAAGGTAATAAATTTTCGCAATTTTCACACGTATCCATCGTTATTTATTTTCATGAAAGGAAAAACACGTATACATGAATAAAATATTAAAATATTTTTTCTGTGTCGTAGTTTGATGTTTCTTTTCTTACAAGATTCGTGTTCTTTATTTATTAAAAGATGTTTGTGTAATGTTTCAGTAAGGTGTCTTATCCATTTTGAAATGTAGAACAGCGTGCAATAAATAATCAAATAAAGAGAATTTTGTTGAAAGCAAACGAAAGCTAATTTGGAAGAATTAAAGTTCTAGAAATATAGATCAAAATTTATTTGTTATTTCTAGTTCAGTTTTCTTTGAGATTTTATAGGAATCCATCGTTTCACACTGTTGCTTATTTAGTAAAGAATTATTTTAATTATTTTTTAGCAATAAATATCTTAATTATCACTCGAACTATTTACAATATTTTGACAAAATTGTATTGTAACATAAAAATAATAATTTTAATCTTAAACTGTGTCAAATACATCTAAAATAAGGAATATTATTGAAGGTAATTTTGATGGAGCCTGTGGTTGATTAACTTAATCACATAAGGTTGATGTATAATCGCTTTTCACATTAATTTTCGTATTCTGTATACGTATTTCGACAACTAAGTTGTCAACATCAGCATATAATTAAACAGTGCCGGCAAACTACCTGTACGAAACCAATTCCTCACACGAACTGTACCGCTGAAAGCCAAAACACATACTGTGCGTTTTGGTACAGTATACACTGTTCAGAAACAAATATTTTATTAATCAAAATGATCCAGTAAATAGATTAATTCCTTTTACAACTTCTGCTAAGAATAGGTATAACAATATGTAACATATAGCGGGTGTTTTTTTAAGAGCTTGAGAACTGAAAATGATAATACAAGACAGAAATATTGTTGGAATGATATTTTTTTTATTATAATCTGGTAGATAATTTCATGACATTTACTTTTTAAATATGATTTCCGGCATATGTCCGCCGGAGTTACGAGTTACATGGTCCATTCAATCAGTCCAATTTTTGACTACTTTTTCCAATCTGACCGTATGGCGTCAATGGTGGCTTGAATATTGGCTTCCACTGCTTCAAGAGTTGCTGGTTTGTCGGCATTAACCAATGACTTAACATAGCTCCATAAAAAGTAATCCAGAGGCGCTAAATCGCATGAGCGAGGGTGAACAGGACCACTTCTGGAAATAAAGTTGTCACCAAATTGATTTTGCAATAACTCGATTGTGGAGCACACTGTATGGCAAGTTTCGCCGTCTTGTTGGAACCAAATGTCGTTGTTGTTTAGCTGTTTAATTTTTGAAACAAAAATTCAGTCAGCATGGCTCGATAGCACTCGCCATTCACCGCAACGGCATGTCCTTCCTCGTTTCGAAAGAAATAAGGACCGATGATGTCGCCAGCGTGTAAACCACATCAAATAGTCAATTTTAATGATGTAATGGTGATTCGTTAACGGCTTGAAGATTGTCTTCGCTCCAAATACGTTGTTTTTGCTTATCGACGTAGCCATTTAACCAGAAATGAGCTTCATCACTAAACACAATTCTTTGATAAAAATGCTCATCTTCGGCCAGTTTCAAAGGAGCCCAATCAGCAAAAATGCGACGCAAACGATGGTCGTTTGGCTTCAATTCTTGCCACAAGCTGTATTTTATAGGCACGTAAGCCAAGATCCTTACGCAAAATTTTCCACGTAGTCGAAGGACAAAGGCCAACATGTTGAGAACGACGATGAGTAGGCGTCTTCTTCAATACTTCGCTCTACAGCAGAAATATTCTCTTCGGTACGCACATTTCTTTGTCTTGTTGATGGTTTTGAATCGAGAAGAGTAAAATTAGTGCGAAAACGATCAATAACTGCACGAATTGCTTGCTCACTAAGCCGCTTATGTTGACCGTAAAATGGACGAAGTGCTCTATAAACTTCGCGAACAGATTTATTTTTTTCAAAGTAAATTTTAACAATTTGGAAGCGTTGATCTGGCGTTAAATGATTCCTGATGACTTGCCAAACCTTACTGAACAGAAATGTCGACACAGTTTGACATTATCATCTGTCAAACCATAGTTATCGATATCGATAGTTCTCATGCAGCTTAAAAAACACCCATTACAATATCTTAGTAATAGTAATACTTTTATTTCAAATCGAATTATATTTAAATTAAAGTAGATAATTTAAAAAACAATAAGAAATTATATGATATATGAGAGGTGCAATAGCATGAATTTATATTTCTTAATAAACTTTTATTAATTTCTAGATTTTCAGATTAATACACATAATGTTAGGTAATGAATCGGAGATTAATACGATTTTTTTTCATCACCATATAGCAATATCGCAAAGGAATATAGAGAAAAAAAAATTACATTTCGAACGAACTCATATAATGGAGCTGTTTCTATCTGAATATTGGTAACCTGAACACAATATGGAGGGCATATCACTGTTGGCGCAACTGAAAACTGCGATATTCGTTACATTGATTAATGATGACATAAAGTTTGAAATTGAACGTAATTGGAAATCGACGAGTCAGCGATATACAGTAGCGAATGTGATAAATCTACTATTTCTATACATAGCTTTTGATCGGGAAAGCGCCTTCGATTAGTACATTCCGTTCGGCTTTTTTTTAGCTAAAGCAACTACCCTAATTCATTCAGTTAATTTAGTCTTTCTTTTTTACTGATACTTTGAAGCAAAACAATTGGATATTAGTAGCTTCAATTAAGAAAATTAGTAATTTGTGGTTCGTATACAAGCGCCAACATTCATCTAATAAAATTTAATCATCGCGATAATGGTCATGAAACAAAATCATTTAAAAAAGATTGAATAAAAAAAAACCTGATATTTGTGAAATCTGTATTTGCATTCGTTGATAAGCAATTAGCAAAAAATGTGTTTGTAGCTAATGCAATTTGAACCACTGTCCCTGGATCATCCCGTTTACATGGATGAATTTTACTACATGACAGCATTTCAATCGCAATCCCCAATACGCAAGGGCTTCTTTGCGAATCTTACAATGTGTCCAGAAACACTATAGAGATTTTTGCTTCACAGGTGCCTTTAAACTTTGCATATTGCGATGCAATTTTTCGACTCTATAATCGCTTTGTTTACAAAATTGTTTAATATATAAAATGCGATAATCAGATAAAATCAGTGTACATTTTGGTTCTCAACAGTACAGATCGCGTACGGAGTTTATTTTCGTACTAGTATTTTTCGCCGTGATTTACCATGAGCGACACTTTGCAATTATCTGCTGACGATGACAACTTAGTTGTCGAAATGCGCATACAGAATTACGAAAGTTAATGTAGAAAGGGGTTATATATCAACCTTAGTAATTAAGTTAATCAACCACAGGCTCCATCAAATTCAACATATAAAATAAAACAAGTAATGTTGCTCTGATTTCTATTGACTGGCAGAAAAGTAGTTCTACTGCTGACATACCATCACAAAGGCAATAAAATGAGCATCTTTATTAATATCTGTTGTATCATCGAACTGAATTGAAAATATATTGCTACGCAACTATTCAAAAAGCTGATGCATATGTCATTAGCTCTTTCACTAATTCAACGCAACACTATCATTTGATAAGGCTTGGGTTGCTATTTTCGGACAAGATTATCTTGAAGCATAGCTTCTACAATCTTAATCGCAACTGGCAGAATTAGTTCTTCATCAACGTTGTGAAACATTTTTTCACTCACTGACAAACTTTTTCGGTAGAACAATTTGCTCGATTTCATCTTTTTAGAATAGCGCTCGTCTGTGTACTAGTTCTTCATTCTCGCTCACTTGAAAATTTATCCATTATTGGGCATAAATGTACTGCTACTTAAATACTGACAATTGCAAGCAACACGTAAATCGTAACATACACAATCGAGGATAGACTTGCCTTAGACTGGTTGGAGTTGAAGAAGGCGCAAGTATTTATATACTATATAAGCACATGAGTCGTTGTCATGACAGACGTTCCATAATATTCTAGACAAATCGAAAAGTCTCTGGACATCACGGGAATTTCAAATATGTGGAGATAACAATAACAGAGAGTGACAATTATGTCCTTGTGTTTGAAATGCAAATAAAGTACTGCCATAGTGTCAAAGCACATCATCAAATAGAAACTAATATTAAATTGCACTACAATTTCAATATAAAATTATTGTATGGAAGTGGCGAGTAACGATGAGATTTGTGATTGAAAACTGGGTCGCAAATATTGGAAGGTTGAGAGACGATGCCGTAAGCACATCGTGTGTCAATCGATCGTTAAATTAAAGGAATATATTATATAACACAGCTACGACTTGTTTCATTTACAATTTACTTTGTATATACGAGGGAGCGTTTTCATATTCGCGGAATGAGCGGGTTGTAGAGGAGTGAGTAGGCGCATTGGGGGCGTTGCCTGTGCAGCGACTCATGATTAGTATAAATACGAAGTTTCAATGTTATTAGACAGTTAGTCTTTGAGCTATCGTCAACCAAGTAACATAATCAGGAGTGAAAAGTGTAATATGGAAAAAATCGAATATCGTGCCGTTATAAAGTTCCTTACCAGGCAAAGAAAATCAGTCGCGACCATAATGAATGAGATGTCATTGGTTTACGGCGACCCTTGTCCAGGAAAAACCATGGTGTACAAGTGGCATAGTTTATTTAAACAAGGAAGGGAATCCCTTGAAGACGAACCGAGGCCGGGCAGGAGCATTGAGGTGACCACGCCAGCACTTATCCAAAAAGTTGAACAAATTGTACTCGATAATGCTCGACTAAAGAAGAATCAACTCGCAGAAATGGTTGGAGTATCCGATACAAAAATTTTTAAAATCCTACACGATCATCTCGCATGTCTAAGGTCAGCGCAAGATGGGTGCCGAGAATGCTCACGCCACCGCAAAAACAACAGCGCGTAGAGTGTTCGCGTGCATTTTTGGACCTCTGTAATGAAGACAAGGATGGTGTATTGAGTGGAATTGTTACTGGAGACGAAACTTGGGTTCATCATTATGAACCTGAGTCCAAACAAGACTCCATGCAGTGGCATAAAAAGGGCACAGCACCTCCCAAGAAATTTAAAGTGTCACAATCAGCTGGGAAACTCATGGCAACGGTGTTTTGGGACTCGGAAGGAATATTGTTGATTGATTATAAAGATAAAGGTGTTTGTATAACCGGAGAATATTACGCTTCAATATTAGAGCGACTAAAAGAAGCCATTAAAGAGAAAAGACGGGGAAAATTGAGAAAAGGTGTTCTGCTTTTGCACGACAACGCGCCCGTCCACAAAGCCGCGTTGCGTTAGCTGCCCTGCATAAGGTGGGCTTCGAAATTGTGAATCACCCACCCTACAGCCCAGAGCTGGCTCCGAGTGATTATTACCTGTTTCCGAAAATTAAAAAAGAGCTGCGGGGTAAAAAATTTACTGCCGATGATGAAGTCAAGGAGGCAGTTTCGGCGTATTTTGCAGATAAAGAGAAATAATTTTTTTATGAGGGTATAAATAAATTAATTGAAGGATGTGAAAAATGTATCCGTCTTGCAGGTGAATATATTGAAAAAGAAAAATAATTTGGTTTTTTTATTTCCACCCCTTGTCCCGCATTCCGCGAATATAAAAACGCTCCCTCGTGTATATATATATATATATATATATATATATATGTTACTCTAACCTGCTACTGATATTACACATCTCAAGTTAAATTGAACTTCTCTTTGATATTTATCGGTTCAAGAAATTTTATGCTCAGATGTAAACACACGTGCAACTTTATCAGTAATAACTAGAGAAATCTGTTTGTTTTCGTCTAGGACTGGCGTCTTCATATTAAATATGTTCAACCAGATGACGCCGGATTATATGAGTGCCAAGTTACATCCCATCCGCCTGCTAGTGTATTCGTGGATCTGCAGTTGCTTGGTAAGATTTCGGCATGCATGATTTAGTTTTTGTTTTTAGTACTTAACTTGTAACACATTATGTAAATATTAATCGATTAGAGTGAATAGCTTAGTAATACGGCAAACAAATATAATCCATACTAAAACTGAAACAACATACTTAGTACGTAAACAAAGTGGGTGTTTTTGTGGGGGTAATTACACGCTCGCAAAATGTGTTTATTCCATAAATTTATTTCATAATATCTGAGTAACAAGACAACAAAGAAAACGTCTGAATGTAGAATTAACTTTTTAGGTAGCCCAGTTATAGATAATACAGTTCAAACAAAATAAAAAAAGGCAAAAAAAAACATCGTCAAAAACTAATCTTCAATCTGGGTATAATTGTCCATGTGGCTGTATTGTCAGGCATGATTCCTAACCAGAAAATTCAGAAAAATTTGGTACTTTGTACGTGAGTAGTCCACCCTAATATTTGCTCAAAACTATTCTTTTCAGTGCGGAAAAACATGCTGTAACAATTTTCGGTTTTTGGTATATATCTCCGTCATAAAAATAGATACATACTATATCAGCGTTTAAATCAAAATATTTGCTTTTTCTTGGCCTACCGTATGCCCTACATTGTAATTTAAACATCAAAGGTTTACTAGTGCCCTGGCGAACTATAAAATTATGTTAAAATTTCGATAGCACAACATGAAATAGCATCAAAAACAGCGCAACAATATTTATTTTAGAAAAAGTAAAACCATGCCAACAAAATATTGTAAAGAATGCTGTATGAATAGGTACAGATGTACTTATGGGATGTATATAATATCTAAATTACATATACGATGATTGGCGTTTATATTTTGGGAATAGCAAACAGAAAAAAATTTTATTATCGAAAAGAATTTTAGTGCTTTTCAAAATATTCTTGAAAATCAATGCACTTTTGCATTCGTTTAAATCAATCCGAAAAGTATTGAAGGCGGTATCTCCAAAATATGAGTTTCGAATACCTCAACTGCTTCTTCCGGCGTAGAAAACCGTTTGGCACGAAGTTTATTGTTCACGTGTGAGAACAAAACGAAATCACAGGATGTTAGATCAGGGCTGTACTGCGGGTGGCACATCAAGTCAATGCTTTGGCCTGTTAAATATGCAATTGTTTAAACCAACCTGTGCGAACTCGCATTGTCATGGTGGAGAATGATTTGATGTTTTAGGTGTGTTTTCCTAATTTCTTTAAAAACTTTTGGCAAACAAATAGTTGTGTGCCAATCGGAATTGACCGTTATACAACTCTCTAAAGGCAGGGTTTGAACGTGACCGGTTTTTTTGTTTTGATGAGCTTCGAGGGCGAAC
Source organism: Dermolepida albohirtum (assembly GCA_031893035.1). NCBI lineage: Eukaryota > Metazoa > Arthropoda > Insecta > Coleoptera > Scarabaeidae > Dermolepida > Dermolepida albohirtum. The sequence continues at coordinate 43,044 of JAVIWB010006810.1, forward strand.
AACTTTTGTTGTTTTTGGCTCATCTTTGAATGCCCATACAGTGGACTGCTGTTTACTATCAGGCTCATACATATAGATCTAAGATTCATCACCAGTGACGACTTTATAAATGTTCTTTGAAGCATCGCCATTTTATTTTTTGTGCATCACTTGGCACCAGTCGACGCAACTCCTTTTTTGAGCTGTTGTCAAATTATGTGGTACCCAATGTGAACATAGCTTCTTAACAGTTAAATGTTCATGCATAATCTTATGCACGCTGGTGTTACTAATACCTAGAGATGCCTCGATCTCACTTTATGTCAAACGACGGCCTTGTATTATTAATTCAGACATTGCATGTTTTTCGGCACAACATTTGTGGGACGACCTTCGCGAAATTCATCGTCTAAAGAACGTTGTCCAAGTTTGAATTTACTATACCAACGATATACTGTAGTTTTCGATGGTGCTTCATCACCATCTAAAGAATTCAGCCCGTCGATGCATTCTTGTTGGGATAATCCACGCCGAAAGATATGAAAAATAATTGCACGAAAATGTTCGCAAGTTAATTCCATTTTTTCTCTGACATAAAATTTTCAAGTTACTGTCAACAATAGAAATAACGATCGGATAATAAAACTGTCAAGGTAAATATATTGTAAAAAATTATAAACTTCACGATGCAATCATCAGACAGGAGGCAACTTTAACAGTGTTGCCCTCGTATTAAATTCGTTTATAATTGATGTCAGAGTGTACTATATTGTCCTTCTGTTAGTAAATTAAACGATTTTCATTATCGATATGCTTGCGTTCTGTACGTAGCCTTATCGCAGCTCCTTAGGGAACGCGCCCTACAGGTTGAGACTCGCTGTGTTAATCACAAACCCTGTTTCATGCAAACGAAAAGATAACGTACAAACGTTGAAACGTACAAATTTGTTCTGCATACACAGAATCTAATAACATAATTTGAAAATTCATCAAAGGTATACATAATTTCATATGCAAATTAAATCGAACCTCGAATTAGACCAACCCAACTAACAAACAAATTAAATCACTTGTTCTGTGAGTTGTCTGTGTATAGGTATACCTCATAAATTAGGTATACGAATGCTGTCTCTGTCTATAGGGTTTTGACCGAATGCACTTGATGCAAGCTAAACTAACGATCGAATGCAACGATTTACATATTTGATTATATCTGGTTCTGTTGTACGCAAGTTTCAAGAAGCCTCTTAATTTTAATTGATGGTTACTGTTGTTAGAGGGAATTTGGTTTTCTCTACAGCGTAAAATTTAGATTTATCGAAATGCGAGGCTTACTTTTTTTGTTTTATAGACAGAATTATAATCACTTTGTTAACGAGTGACTTTACAGTCGTGATTGATTACATTTATTTTCCGTCCACAGATATTTTAGTTTCCACTTTCTGTAAAAATTGTTTGTTCTTCTTGCAATAAATTAATGGTTAGAAGTCATTTATGAGTTCGAAGCTAGTCGATAAATTAATTCCATAGGATTATATTATTACCTCCTAGCTCGGTATATATATGAGTTAAGGGGTTAAATGTCCCCTTCATTAATCTAAATAAATAATAAAGATCTTATTATTTCATAGAAACTATTTACATGCGCGCGGTGGTTAGTAAATTTATTACGAGTTGTAATAATGCAAATAAAAAATAACTTGCTAGAGTTAATAATTAATAAATGTTGACAATGAGTATCAAAAGTTCAGGACGTGTGGCAAGCGGAAAAAAAGTATATTAGTGGAAATAAAACAACAGGATTACCCTTAATATTTTATTCACTAATTTAAATTAATTCTCTACACTTGAATGTATTTAAATAAAGATAATTAATGAGAACGAGAACAACAGACAAAATAATATTAACTTAACGGTAAAGCTTAAAGTTTAGATTAATAAATTAAAAGTAAATCTAGAAATATAAAGCTGTTTAAGAAAATTTTAAAAAGGATTAGATTAAAATAAGTATCGAACGATACGTAAGGTACGAACGATACGTAAGGTACTTGCATGTGTGTGTTTGTGTGTGTATGTAAATATCCTGGGCCAGGATGCTATGTACATTTTGCGGTCGCAAAATAAACAGGTGGGCACTACGTACGTGGTAAAACTTAACTGCACAAGCTCGTCGAATGAATGTGTGTAGCCTTGGTCATGGCTAGGGTAGAAGTCTCTGTTTTTTTCTTAGAAGCTGGGGCTTTTAAGAAAAGACACAGTAGGCTGAAGAGTAGGATGCTGGTCATGTTTGAACTAACCAATAAGACGAGAGAATAGGCATGCTAGAATTAGGCGGGTCAAAAAAAATACCGCGAATTCAAAATGCGATATCAATTTCAATATGAGTGTAAGCAGGTAGATATCTAGACAGAATAATAGACGTGCATTCTGTGTAACAGAAAGAAGGATTAATATTTGAATGTGAGTCAATGGAAAGTTACTAAAACTATTCTAAGAAAAGATTTGAAAATTCTAGGTATTTGTTTCCTAGAAATCGACGATAGTTTGTTTCTTACAGCCTAACCATACGTGACCAAAACAAAAGATTTCGCATCTGAATATATATAACACAAAAAATGTCAAGTAATAATAATTTATGAATTCAAAATCGAATTGCATTTAAATTAAAATAAATTAATTTAAAAACTATGTAAAAAATTATTATATATACGAAGCGTAACAATATATAATGTGGTTTTCACAAATATTAACTATTGGGTAGACATATCTATTGTGCGAAGATGAATTTGTAATTAAGCCTAGACAAGGAAACAAACTTTATTTTCCAACGTATTCTTTATGTAATTCATTGTATTTAGCCCATATACATTCAAGTCTTTTTGTTTGTTCAGAAAAGCAATCTTTTATTAAGATGTTCAAAACAAAGCTTAGTTTAAGTGATTGTGTACTCATTCAAATGAAATCTCTCGCCAGCGATATAAGTTACCAGGTTATGAAACAGGTAAAGTTTAATAAGGTCAAATCTGGAGAGTAAAAGAGATTCGAAAGCAATTCCAAATGTAGTTCATGAATTTTTGCACAGTTGAAGTGTAAAATTTCTTGAAGAACAAGCACCCATTTTTCCTTTAAATGGGGCTTTCTACATTGTATTGCGTTGTGCGGTTCTAAAAGTAAAATCAAACTATTAGTAATTAGTGCTAGAAGAATGAACATCGATCGAGGACACAATTTCTTCGTTATGGGTAACAAAGAAGTTAAAAAGGCCGATTCAGTATAATTCTCCTATTAAAAATGACAAAAATGAATGGATGGGAATTGACAAGAGAAAAGCTTATCCTTTTGAAAATAATCCGCAACGAGTATCCCGGCCATCACAACTTCTATCGAATAAGAAAATAAAATATAAAACTTCTTAGGAAAACTTTTCCAAATGAACTTGCCACATAATAAATTCAGATTATTAGAGATAAAAGAAACAATTACGTAGGAATTAAACTTCAACAAGCACCCGAATTTGATCTTATCACCAGTAAAATACTACAGGAATAATCAATTTAAGGTTATACATTAATTACATTCATTTACAAGACCACGCATCGTCCCAATTATTTCACGAATATCCAGAAAGTAGACTGGATGATAATGATTTGAAAGCCTGCAAAAAATAAGGAAGCTGCGTCATCCTATATACCAATAAGTCTTTCATTAATGCTGTCAAAAGAATGTGAAAAGATTTATTGTAAAAGATTAGTGAACATTACACAAGAAAGGAAAACTATTCCAGAACATCAATTTGGATTTCGAAACAAATATGGAGCTGTAGGATAACTACACAAGGTTGTAAAGAAGACTAGTAGAAACATTGGAACTAAAAGATAATGCTTTGCGTTTTTTGAACATTTTTTAAGCGTTTGATAACTATGAGTTTTTAAAATCCTTTCTAACTGATCGACGTTTTCTTATAAAACAAAATAATACATATTCTATAGCATAACGTGCTGTTGCGAAACCTGGATTAAATTTTTCTACTATATCAACAATATCTTCCATCTTGCTTCAAATTTCATTTATTGTTGGTATGGACATTATATATTGAAGAAGTGTTATTTATGTTATTATTATCCAGTGCCCTCTTTACGAAATCTGGCGAACATTTTATCCTATTATTGTACGCTATTCAACTTATTTTAAAAATCAGAAATTTAATATGTTAGTCAAGTGCTTCTTATTTGAAAATCTTTTAATTATTTAAATATAGCGTGATATTCACAAAAGTAAATATTTTTCTTATTAACCTGTTTACCTATACAATACGAATAAAGAAAATTCCTGTTATAATAGAGATTCCTATATTTCAGAAGCTCGTGCGGAAATAATAGGCGGTCCAGACAAAATCGTTAAATCAGGGTCACCGCTTCTTCTATCCTGCGTGGTGCGCCGCTCAACGGAACAACCGGAATACATTTTCTGGTACCATGGCGATCGCATGATCAACTACGTTTTGGAAGGTGGCGCTGCCGTCAGACATGGTCGACAAGGTAGCGAACTGTTGATACCGAAAGCCGACGTGCAGCACGCAGGAAATTATTCGTGTGTGGCGTCGAACGCACGTCCGGCCAACGTGAATGTGCACGTCCTTCATAGTAAGTGACTTATGCACTTAACTCGGATCGATATGTTGGCGTATTTACTACGTACTATGCTCGAGGTGTGGGATTTTGCTGAAAAATAGGGCGGCCCCGGTAGGAATTACGTGTATATAAATCTGACACGTAAAAAATCTTATTAAAGTTATCGTAACTTCTAATCTGTGATGAAAGATTTATGTAACTCATTTTATATTTTGTTCCCTTTTTTAGGGCAAAAATATGATAGCTCAGACAAGAACACGTATTTTATACGTAAAATGAGACAAGAAAATATCTTACTACTTAACAAACTTAAAGAAAATATTATTAAAAAATGTTTACATTCATATGTAGAGCTACGAGGGAGCGTTTTATATTCGCGGAATGGGGGACAAGGGGTGGAAATAAAAAAAACAAATTATTTTTCTTTTTCAATATATTCACCTGCAAGACGGATACATTTTTCACATCTTTCAATTAATTTATTTATACCCTCATAAAAAAATGATTTCTCTTTATCTGCAAAATACGCCGAAACTGCCTCCTTGACTTCATCATCGGCAGTAAATTTTTTACCCCGCAGCTCTTTTTTATTTTCGGAAACAGGTAATAATCACTCGGGGCCAGGTCTGGGCTGTAGGGTGGGTGATTCACAATTTCGAAGCCAACCTTATGCAGGGCAGCTAACGAAACGCGGCTCTTGTAGACGGGCGCGTTGTCGTGCAAAAGCAGAACACCTTTTGTCAATTTTTCCCGTCTTTTCTCTTTAATGGCTTCTTTTAGTCGCTCTAATATTGAAGCGTAATATTCTCCGGTTATAGAAACACCTTTATCTTTATAATCAATCAACAATATTCCTTCCGAGTCCCAAAATACCGTTGCCATGAGTTTCCCAGCTGATTGTGACACTTTAAATTTCTTGGGAGGTGCTGTGCCCTTTTTATGCCACTGCATGGAGTCTTGTTTGGACTCAGGTTCATAATGATGAACCCAAGTTTCTCTCCAGTAACAATTCCACTCAATACACCATCCTTGTCTTCATTACAGAGGTCCAAAAATGCACGCGAACACTCTACGCGCTGTTGTTTTTGCGGCGGCGTGAGCATTCTCGGCACCCATCTTGCGCTGACCTTAGACATGCCGAGATGATCGTGTAGGATTTTAAAAATTGTTGTATCGGATACTCCAACCATTTCTGCGAGTTGTTTCTTCTTTAGTCGAGCATCTTCGAGTACAATTTGTTCAACTTTTTGGATAAGTGCTGGCGTGGTCACCTCAATGCTCCTGCCCGGCCTCGGGTCGTCTTCAAGGGATTCCCTTCCTTGTTTAAATAAACTATGCCACTTGTACACCATGGTTTTTCCTGGACAAGAGTCGCCGTAAACCAATGACATCTCATTCATTATGGTCGCGACTGATTTTCCTTGCCTGGTAAGGAACTTTATAACGGCACGATATTCGATTTTTTCCATATTTCACTTTTCACTCCTGATTATGTTACTTGGTTGACGATAGCTCAAAGACTAACTGTCTAATAACAATGAAACTTCGTATTTATACTAATCATGAGTCGCTGCACAGGCCACGCCCCCAATGCGCCTACTCACCCCTCTACAACCCGCTCGTTCCGCGAATATAGAAACGCTCCCTCGTATGTCCACTGCTTACCAGATAAGTGCTCTATCATTAAGCTACCAAGGACGACCGTAGGGTTTGACTCCTTAGACGCGCCATGAATTACATTATAGAAGCACATATTTTTTCAATTGAAAATCCGCACAGGGTCTTATCATTATCGAATGTATATACAATTGCTTACATAGATACGTGTGTGTACACAATTACATGCTTTTCACGATTTAATGAAAACTCGAAATTTCTTTCCCTTTTCATTAAATACTTATATTTCCTAGAATCTTCAGAAACTTCCTAAATCAAAGAGAAAATCTCTCTGGCAGAAGAAAATTCAAATGCATTTTAGTAATTGTTGTACCAAATACAACCATAAAAAGCGTCCAATATTATGAAACTATTAAATACATTACTAAAGCAATAAAAATTTTGTCTCATCTCAATCTCTTTATTTTTTTCCTTGTTGAAGTAATATTATAACGAATCCTTTGAATCCGTGGTATTTGAAATTCCACTAATTAAGTGGTAATTCTTAAACATTTCCCGAAATTAAATTTAGATTTTAACCTATTTGATTAACTTTTCTAAAAGCTCTAACGAAATCTATTTTTTAAATCTGTTTCAGGTGAGAAGCCTGCTGCAATGCAGCACGGGAGCAAAAGCTTATCGACTTCTGTCAACTCAAAGTACAACCCCGTCTCTGGTTTTATAATAACCTTAGCCGTTCATATGTGGAGGTGACATACGTTAGGTCCTCAACAATATCCAAATACGTGACAAGAATCATAATATATTCTTCTTGTCCGACTACACGAATATTTTTTAATGAAAATTCATGGGTTAATACGAACATATAAAATAACACATTTTCTTTTCTCTTTTAATGTGTCAGTCGTTTTGTTCTAATTATAATCTTTACTCTTTTTTATTGGAAGTTTCGACAGTTGAGTTAATAAAATGTTTAATTTGTAATGACATTTCGAGAGAGTCCCCTTTTAAAAGTTATTTACTTTCTTCATCCTGCAATACTTTTTGCAGTTATATATTTCCAGTTGTGAATAATAGTTTATTTACTAAATATATTGTTTTGTTTAATATTGTAGAATTTAATAACACACCAGCATTTTGAAATTAACATTTTTTTAATTGCGTACTTGTCAAAAGACATTCATTTTAAATGTTTTTAGTTGATAATTTCTAAGAGCAACATCTGCTATTTTCTTTTTCTTTGTATCCCATGTTAGGTATATCTGCTTGTGTATTTGTAAATTCACGTTGTTGGGTGCTTATATGTACAGGGAGATGCACATAATTAATATTTTTTAATTTTTTTTTAAAGATATTAAGTTGTTAGGTAATGTGTTTTTCGTTTTTTGGCTCTTTTTTATGTGTACCATTTCCTTTAATTATACGTTTATTGTAACGGGTTTTCCAATACGGACTTAGCAAGTTTTAATTCAATTTGTGAACGCACCCTTTCACTAATCATCGAACTGTCACTGTCAATTTATTCAGTAAACTTAACATTTTCATCATGGTAAAGTACACGAACGAACAGCGTCTGCAAATTATAAAAATTTACTACAGAAATTCGGAGTCGGTGACCGCTACTTTAAGAGCGTTAACTCCGATTTTCGATCGTAATTCTCGCCCTAGTAGGCAGGCAGTAACAAGTTTAGTGCAAAAATTTGAGTCTACATATTCGTTGTGTGATGTTGCCGTGCCAGTGAGACAACGGGTTGGTCGAAGTGTCGAAAATATCGCTGCCGTTGAAACGTCCGTAGCAAATGATCCAAATCAGTCAATTCCACGGCGTTCTCAAGAGTTGGGCATCGCCCAGACCACTTTATGGCGAATTTTGCGTAAGGATCTTGGTTTACACCCATACAAGATCAAGCTGACTCAAGAATTGAAGCCGATGGTCCATTTGAAGCGACGTACGTTCTCCGATTGGGCTCTGGAACAGATGCGCCAAGATGATCAATTTCATTGCAAAATCATTTTCAGTGACGAAGCTCATTTTTCGCTCAATGGGTTCGTCAATAAGCAAAATATGCGTTATTGGTCGGGTGAAAATCCACATGTGCTTCATGAAACACCACTTCATCCACAAAAAATAACTGTTTGGTGCGGTTTGCATGCCGGCGGCGTCATAGGGCCATATTTTTTCGTCGACGATAATGATCGTCACGTTACTGTGAATGGTAATCGTTATCGCGCTATGATTACCGATTATATATGGCCCGAGTTGGAAGATATGGACTTGCACAACATGTGGTTTCAGCAGGAAGTTGCCACAAGCCAGACAGCACACGTTACAATCGATTTATTGAAGAGTAAGTTTGATGAGCGTGTTATCTCAAGAAATGAACCGGTCGATTGGCCATCTCGTTCTTGCGATTTAACGCCTCTAGACTTTTTTCTTTGGAGCTACGTCAAGTCATTAGTCTATGCCAACAAGCCGACAACGTTGGAAGAGCTCAGAGCCAACATTAAACGTGAAATAGCCGAATTGTGTGGCCGAGTCATCGAAAATTGTGTCCAAAGAATCGACCGCTGTAAACGTGCCCGCGGTGGCCATATGAACGAAGTCGAGTTCCATTCATAAATGTTTTGATTGTACTTCAACCCGATAATAAAGTTTTTGAAATATCTCAAATGGTCTGCATTTTATTTTGAAAAAAATTTGTCAAGTCCTTATTGGAAAACCCTTTAGTTATTTACTATTTCGAGGATTTCGAAGTTATCGAACTCGAATTGTTTTTTCTTTCTAAAGCATGTTTAGATAAGACTGTTGCATTTATTTTTTACTTGTTAGACTGTGTTTGTTTTCGTATTTTCTTTAATATAGACATTGTTTGTCCTTGAATATTATTCTTAATTTCGACGTTATTATTTGAATTTAATGCAAACTGAGCAAGCATTACAGCTTTGGAAAAATTTAAGAAAAGAAGAATTTAGCATCCTTAAGATCAATAAAATCTATGTGTAGAAAATATAATACTATTAATATAAAAACAAAGCTAGATAAAACAATAAATATACCTGTTATGTCTAATATATTTTCGGAATCAAATTTTTAAAGATTTCTAAATTGATAAGAACTATACTAAATAGCTAAGCATCTAACCATTATCATAATCACTATAATTATAATTGAATGGACTTGTAGATAGCATGAATTTGTACTTTTCTCAGGAGTTATATTGACTCTGCGAAAATCTCCTCTTAAAATACACATTGTTAAAGTAAATGTAGGTACAATCACTTCCCAAGGAAATCTAGTGCATACGTCTCCTTTTGAGTAAAACACGTAAAATAGCCTTTTAAAAGCATTGTTTGATTTGGATATGTATTTTTAGAACTTGCTCATTGCAGTATTAAAATATTGAGGAGTATCTTCATGTCGAGATTTTCCAAATACAATTGCCTCTGTAATAAAATGCGTAGAATATTGTTAAATTTCGTGATTTATATTTATTACTATTTGAAACGTTGGAAATTAAATGTTTTCGAATTGTCATTTATGAAGGCGGAAATAATAAAATTTGGAAGTTTTTAATTCTATACCAAAATCAGTCAGAAACATAGTCACATATTCGAAACATCTATATTGCTGAGAGAGCTAAAAATATATTCGATATATTCGTTCGTTGTATTATTTAACTCAATTTAACCATAGCTAACTAGTTACCTATTGACTATATTCCAGACCTAGTATGTTCTGTACATTAGAGTATCAAATAATACGAGTACCTATTGCATGTTTGTTATTTAAATGCCCGTCGATACAATTGAATTGAATATATTGAAAATAGGGCACCCCTCCCTTGAAACGTCGTTAATATAAGTTAAATATTTCATTAACTCACCGATCGAAACTCCTAGTAAAGATAAAAGTTACTTATTAATATATGGACATATCTCTATACTTACTATCTGTAAACTATAAATGTTGTGTAAAAAAATGTTGTGGTGTATCTCCACTTCTTAAATACGTACATATATATATATATATATATATATTATATACACATATTTACGTGAAAATAAACAAAGACGAAATAGAAGACCTCAAAGGCAAAATTTTGCGGGAAAAAATTCGTTTTTGAACTGAGGTAGAGAGATTTGGTAAACTGGAATATTTTTGAATAGTGTTTGCATATCAAATACTATATTACTAATCTAACTCTTTTTTGGCATATCTGTATACTGAGTATATCAAGAATTCTGGTTAACAAATCTTTGACAGTCCTTTTGCATGTACAATGTTTAAAAGATATACATATAAATACATATAATCCATAATTTTTAAGTCTGTAGAATGATATAAGTTGAATAAAATTATGCATGCAATTTTTGAAAAATAAAAATGATGATTGACTAAGCTGATATACACCGAAAATTGGTGGTTATAGAAATTTATAAATAAATTATCATGATATAAATCTAATGAAATATTTTCGATATTATTTACGAAAAATGAAGAAACGCACTCTATATTTGTATTATAGTCCCAAATAGCCCAGTTAGGTAAAGCTTAATTTATTCTAACAATGTATCCCTGTCGTGATTATATCGTGTTACGATAATAGCAATATAAATGTATATGTTACATACAAATTAACGCACTACGCAGTGCCCGCAGAAACAAACGAACTTAGTACAGACCAATACTCTATTTAAATTTCTCGTTGAACTGAAATATACGTGGAAATACATAGTCCATCGCAGAGAAAACCGAACTTTTTTAAAATAGTAATTCTTAGTGGCGCCATCTATTAAAAACAATTCGCGTCGCTAAGGTGGATCTTTCACCAATGTTATTTTAAAATATTATGACACTAGCATTATGAGGAGCAGAGAAATTGCGCATAAAGTAACAGCTGTATTTGGCATTGGTCGAGAAATTAATTTTGAACAAAGAGTTAATATCAAGTTCTGCTTAAAAGAGTCCGAAATTAACACCCACCACAATAAAACAAAAGGTGGTGTCGTTGTTATGAACCATATGGTATCCACATATACACGTAAAAGCAAAGCAAGTGATAACAAATGACGTTCCTCTCCAATAGAATTGAAATAGCTACACTAAATGTGTTTATTGTTCTAACCAAAGAACATTTGGATTATAAACTTAGTGTCACGCGCAGACGCATAACTTTTCTAAAAAAGTTGGCACAGGAACTGGTGATACCGTATATGGCAAAAAGATCCACTAACTCTAACATACGTTGTAGCATTATTGAGTGTATGAAAAATAGATATTGTTCCAGATATGCAACCTAGGGTTAAGCGACAAAGTAAATATTAAAAGATAGCGATTTTTTTAGTACTCTAACATTTTGTAACGTGACATATCCTGCCTGCATAGTACTCGAAAAAATAAATTTTAAGTAGGTAATCATATTCTTGTCAAAAATAAGTTTATATGTAGGAAACTGCCCTATTCACGTTTGACGTAACATTTCCAATGCAAAACATGAAATATGCAAATTTAGATATTTAATATTCTACCAACCTTTGAGAAAAACAAATTCATATTTTTCATTAAGATATGGTTCCTAATAGACAATTATTGGAAACTGTAGAAACCTTTGTCACAGTATTATATAACCAATATACTCTTAAATATTTTTATTTGTTAGAATTGCATGCATAATTTTATGAAGCTATTGTTTTAGAACATATGTATAAACTACATCTGCGCTCTGATGATACTTTCAAAGTTGTAAAGTTTCAAAATAATGAGAGACCTATATGCATCTCTCGGATAATAACGAAGGCACTTATTATTGCCTTAATTGCAATAGAACAGAGTTAGACTACATAACTGGTATTAGTTATTTTGGAAAGCCGTTTTATCTATATATTTACAATAAATAAATCAACTGTTAGTAAAGAGGGTTAACAAAAATTTAATTAATTTAATTTCTATAATTGTCGTGCTTTTAAATTTTAAAATTACTTCAAATTATTAAATCAAAATTAAGTCAGTTGAATAGAAATTTTGTTGTAGATTACGGCTAAACGAATAACTGGAAAGATAAAAAATTCCTTACTACATTACCATCAAATGAAATATGTTGGCCAAACTAAAAATTCATTATGGAGAACATATATCACATTAATTTCAATCGGATCAATCAAATCAAATGTAATACGACATATTTTAGAAACAAAACAAATTGTAATGTAACCGTTAATTGAAGATTTAAATTCTATAGGTTTCACACATATCTGGGCGCTTTTACGATGCCAGACCGAACAATTCTATTTTTAACCGCTTTATACATCGTATAAGTAACGCGGAAATTTTTGAAAAAATGTTTGTTCTTCGCGTGGGACCGAAACCCACGAACACATTTCCTTTGGGAATGTGCTATCACCACTAGACCACAGAAACAGTAAATTCGAGTCCTTCTAATGTCACATAAATTACATTATGGAAACAGTATGAAAACCTACGGTAAGTTACTCGTTGCATAATAATGCCCTTTTACAATGCTAAACTGAAAACTGAATTACATTAGAACAGCTAAACTGAAAAATTAGAATTTTTCAATTCAGCATCGTAAAAGCGCATAATTATATGCAATTAATAACCTACGATGTGGTACATTTAATAACTGTTTCCATAATTCAATTTGTGGCACATTAGAAGGACTCGAATTACTGTTTGCGTGATCCAATGGTGATAGCACATTTCCGGGAAGAATGAGATCGTGTGTTCGAACCCCATGCGGAGAACAAAAATTTTTTCAGGAGATTCTGCATTACATATACGATCTATAAAGCGTATAGGTTTCCTTTGAAAAGATTTAAGTTAAGTGCGTGGGTAATTTTCTTTTACTATATGTTTATAAGCTAAGCTATCTACAGCGCTAACTAAGAAAGACATATCGGAGCACATATGTATAACTTATAAATAAACTTGCTTACTAATATTTTATTGGTAAAAATCATCATATATTTTTATGGATATTCTTATACATATACAACTGATGTATGTATATATACGTAAACTTGACAATAATATAAAAATGTATAGTCATTTACTCAATATATTTATTAAGAATTGTAAGGCTTTTTTTATGTGCTACATTAAATATATAATTTTAAAGAGACCACTTTAAAATTATATATTTTATTGTGCGTGTTTTTTGCTGATTGTGTATGAACTTTTGAAATATATACATGTAATCTTTATTTTATTTTGAAATCGTTAAAATTATATATAATTTTTAGTTGATATATACATTTTGGAACTACGCAGTTTTTAAAGTAACACTGTTTAAGCATACGATTTATACAAATAAAGATACTGAACCTATACTACATATTATTGTGATGTATTATAATTTTATTCCTATTTAATATATCTTGTAGGCTTCCGCGGTCGTAGTCTATGGTTACTTCATCTTGGCTTCCGAGTTGGAACCGCGTCCTCGATACTTATAGTACTGCCGTTTAGTCTTAAATTCAACGGGACATCTTCAGAATCCAACTGCTACTATTGCTATGGATATTGCAGTAAGAGTGAAGTCGTGAAGTTATACCATGGATTTGAAGATGAGACCTTGACAATATAAGTGTTAAGCACGCTGCTCCAAACTGGAAACCAAACGAGTCAAAGAAACTAACCAATCTTCGTATTTGTTTAAAACAAATCCCTTTATCATCTAGTGCGTTATTAATATTATATCAGATAAATATTAATTTACTGTAATTAATATGACGAAGTGGGCAGAATATATAAAAATAGCTCTGATCATTTCTCTCCCTCATCCTGGAGTGTTTTCATTGCGGGCTTCTTTTGTTTATTTTGCTTCTGCAGTTTACATACGCATTTCTTTTTCCTGGGGTGATAGTTTTGCCTTCCATAGGTGATTTATTGTTTGTTTTTTCATTCACATTTACTTCTCAAGAATTAAATAAGTAAGATGTATCAAGATGTTCAAACAAATAAAACCCTTACCTAATAAAACCTCGGGTACATGTTTCGACAAACAAGTTGGCATCATCAGCAGTATAAGCGGAAAATTAAACACAGTGTCTTACATTGTAAAGCAAGAATAAATAAGTAGTAATACTATACAGAAGAAACGCGAAATATTTCCCATAAACGCAGTTTGTGCAGTCTTCAACTTTGCCCATCCACGACACAAATTCTCATGTGGTGAATTTTTTTTTGCACTTTTTGAATGATTGAATATGATTTGCTAAGGAATTCGACGATTTAAAGTAAAGAAAAATTTAATCCATTTCTTCTTTTCATATTTCACTCAATTGATTTCAGACTTTATATTTTGCTACCTATTCTAGCTTTTCTGTTATCCTTCATTTGTTAACTTTTTCTAATATGGTAATTGCCAATAAATTAGTGGAAAAGGTTTGCAAGTGTTAAAACCCAACTCTTCTGTTGCGTATTAATATTTAAAGCAACTTTCCACTACCAAACGAAGGAGATTTCCAGTAAGTTCATAACAAAATAATTAGTTTCATATGTATGTCTCCATATTTTCAGAATCAAAAAACAGACAGGCAGCTTTTTGAAAAATACGAAAAAAAAGTTATTTTTTAGAGGTCATGTTTACGAGAAATACTTATCTCAAAGAAGAAGATATTAAAATGCTTAAATTAAAGTCAACTAAGTTTCGAAATCACCAATCAAATGAAGTCCACTATTGATTAAACTCGTCTTATGATCATATACGATATCTCAAGTAAAGGGATTTTCTGAATATTAATTGGTTTGTTGATATTTTTATGCTACGAAAACACAGTCTGTATTGACAAAATAACCTTTGAATTTTTCATTCAATTTTGATCATTGGAATGAAGAATAAGATTTTTAAAAATATATGTACAAAATCAATTACCAATTGATCAGCGGAAGAAACTCATGCAGACCTCGTTCAATAAAATAATAAATAATGCGTCCTACTATTCTTTCCAAATCTATGAAAATTATTCGTTATTTCAAAGAGAGAAAACACAATGAATCATTATTTTGTAAATTATTTTAAAATAGCACAAAGTAGTCTAGGCTAACCACACAAATTTTATTCTAGAAAAAAAATGATGATATAATAAATGAAATACGGACTAGAGAATAGTGAAATAGTAATAAGATATATTAATAGAAATAATTGGGGGAAAAAAAGAAGAACAATAATCATAGAAGAAATATTTTCACTTGGAAGTTAGAAAAAATGTAAGTAGAAAATTTCAAAGGCGTCTGAATGATGACTGAGAGGTTATAAAACCAGAAGAAACATTACAATCTAGATCGACAAGTAAAGTACTTTGTCATGGATAAAAATCAGTAATATTGGATCTTTTGGAAATGAAAAGTGGATTTAAGTCTGATCAAATTATAGAGGTAAATATTGAATGATATTTTAAAACTAGCATAATCATAATGTATAGTATTGTAGTATAGCAATATTGTTTCTCTCAAAATAACGTAAATCTACCAGTTCCTTTTTTTCAGATTTTCGGTACTCCTTCAAATGTTTTTGTATAACACAGGCTTCATTATAATCCTGTACGAATTGGTTTTTACTGTTAATCACAGATCAAACAACTTTATGATCTGGTGATATATTTACAAGATATTGTGGAAATGTTTTCGTACTTAGATAGTAGGTGAGTACAAATTTCACCTGAACCTTTTGTTTCTTACATATCAGTTATATCTGAATTTATTTCAGATATAATCAAGAGATATATCTAGCTAATTGATAGAGATCGGATTTTGTTTATAGAAATCGACAATTATAAAAATAACTATCGTTCCTTCTACGGCAATGTCAATGGACGATATGCCTGTTATTGTTGCATAAGTAATTATTAAATTTTTATACGCTGATGACCAGAAAGCTGTTAGTATTTATGTCGACTGTAAGCATAATTTCATGAAAAATTTTTCTCAAGAAATTTGGTAATTAATTAGTGTTACTTGTTTATTGGGGCTCAGGAACGTATGCTAAAATTACCCCATACTGCAGAAGCCCGCTGCCATAATCAATATTTTCACGATAGGACGAGTTAATGGACTTATTAAACAAAAAGGGCTGAGGAAAATTCTCGAATGACTGGTCTATCCAAAATAAGTGTTTATAGTGATCAGATTATTATTTACAAGAAGCTATATTTTCACGGTTAATGCGCAGTGGGTATCGAAACATTTGTTTAATTAACAAAGGCAAGAACTAGTTTAAATTTCGCAAGAACTTCAGTTTTCGTGCATATTTCCAGTCTTGCATATATGTAATTAATTACCATTCTAGAAAGAAAATAGGTCAGGATGCAATAGTACCATGGTGCTATTCAAAACCACTCCTTCAAAGAATAAAGTGTATGTCCAATTCTGATGGTTTTGCAGACTGACTGGAGGACTCAAAGCTGGTTATTATAGCCAACTTCTTTCTAAAGTCGAAGGCACTGTAGAAAGATAGCAATGCAGACTACCTACAAAAGGCATCGCTTTTCTTCACAATAATGCCCAGCTGCATGGTACGCGTTTAAGACAAAAAATCTTCCAGATAATCCTGACTTTATCTCGCTGCAACTACGTTCTTTCTGGGGTTCGGAAAGTAATAAAATCAAGCTAGACGAGGAAATTATGAAAGGGCGCGAATTTAGCTGGACATGGAGTCAAAAAAATTTTTTCTAATGGTATTTGCAAGTTACGCGAGCATTAAAACAAATGCATAATAAAGCAAAAAAATTTTATATTGAAAAATAAAGTTATTTTTATCTTTATAGCCATGTAAGTTCCTAAACAAGGTAGGAATCTCAAAATGGACAAATTTGACGATGTGCAAAGAAAAATACCCGTACGAAAACAAATTGCGTACGCGATCCGTATCACTGAAAGCCAAAACGTACACTGTATACATATAGCGTACGTTTTGGCTTTCGGCGGCACGAATCGCGTGCGGAATTTGTTTCCGTACGAGTATTTTTACCGTAGTTTTCCAGGTGCGACACCGTTTAATTATCTGCTGATGATAACAACTTACTTGTCGAAATACGTATACGGAATACGAAAATTAATGTGGCAAGGGGTTATATGTCAACCTTCGGTGATCAAGTTAATCAACCACAGGCTCCATCAATATTACCTTCAATACATTATAATATAAAGTATTGCAAACGATTCACATTCTGTATTTTCATACTCGCGCAAAAACAAATAGAAGAATCTTCGGACTTCCGCAGCTTAATAATGCAAACATAATTATGTATTTACACTTTTATTAAATAAATATTTTATAATATACACGTATATGATAAATTGGGTAAGATATATATACTTTTTGTTTTTGTTTTTGTCTCAACAGCTTCGCAAATAGGATTACATAAAGTGACGGGCTCAAAATGAAAACAATAATAGGTATATAGTATAACAATGTTTATACACTCACTCCAAAAGTTCTAAGATGAAACGCATGAATATCAAGAAATGTGACTCCTTTCTCTTTATTTGATTGCAAAAAATGACATGTATACAGATAGTGGCTTATTCTAAATAATTATTAAATGACTAAAGTTGTTGTGTTTCTCGTATTGTAGTATATAAGGTAATAAAATAGAAAGAGACTTATGTAAATTACTAATAAACACTGCCTAAATATATTTACATTGTTTAAAACATTATATTAAGTAAATACAAGTTTATAACTTAATTAAAAAGTTCCAATGAGCGTTTATGAGAGAATATCAGCATCTACACACAGTTACCAAGAGTTTCTAAATTAAAAAAAATTAAATTAAAAATCTTTCCTCTATATGTAAATAAATGTTTAATAAATTTATTTGAAAGTAGAAGATAAAAGGCATAAAATCTAGTATACAAAATACAAAGTAATTAATTTAATCTGTCCGCAATGGGTCGCTTGAAACTCTTCAAATTGGAACACTTTAATCTTTGCACATTACACTTTTGTGTTAAGGAATTTGTAATACAAGTCGTTTGAATTTAAATATATTCCAAATTTCGATTGTGAACGGATTTAGTTGTTCAAAGAGGATCCGTTTCAAGAAAAAAAGCAATAATTATATTACTAGGAAAAATTCGTTTATTGGTTTTGGGTCAGTCAGGGTCCAAACACATATAATGAAATATGTGAAAGCAGTACGAATATTATCCAATTTTACTTGAAATTTGTACGTGTTTGTGTTAAGTGCATTAAAGTGTTTTAATAATAATTGCGAATTTTATAATTAATTTAATTTTGTTTGGTGAATTTTTATGCTTTATTACTCATTCGGAATGGTCAATTTAGTTGTCGAAATACGTATACAGAATACGAAAATTAATGTGACAAGGGGTTATATATCAACCTTCAGTGATCATCTTTACATCAAAGTAATTACAACTGTTCTCAGAACATATTTACTCATAGTTAATAATTATTTCATCTTCAATAGTTCATATTAACTGTACATCTATACATCAATATTCCTAAAACTCGAATATAGATTGAAAACCAGGCCAAGATCTTTAAACGTACCAGCCCTGATTAAAATTCGTATTTCCCGACGAGTGCTGCTGAAATATCGAGATCTAGCAACACTCTTTAAGAGTTAAGGGTATGTAAAATTCGACATTTTTGCTATGAGTGAAGAGGACGAATTGGAGAAGTATAGAGCGATTTTATTACAGCATTATTTTAAAGTAAACCAATTACAGGAAAACATGGATTAAATCATAGATCTTTTCGATCAATGATTTCGTTTTACTTCGGTATTTCACAATTTATTACATGAAATTGTTAAACAATAATTGGGTCATGAATGGTATGAAGTAAGTATCGGGAATAGATGTGACACCTTGCTAGGTAAATTAAAACAACTATAGTGTGAATACAGGAAACGAGTGCAGTTGTTTGAGTATTTCACACAAAAATACTGGATGTCTCATGACATGATTCACACAGCTTAAGGATGTATAATGAAGCTACTTCAAATTAAAAATGTCTAACGAACGTTTGCCCAAAACTCTGCAACTGAGCTACAAGCATTTGAAGCTTTAAGTAACTCTACTAATGCAGATATTACGTGCCGTTGTGGATTTGCGGTGAGTATTTAATGTGATATTATTGACTACCGTCTCATTGGTCTGTTTATAATAGAAAATCTCATGACAGTTTGTTATTTACGTTTCCCAGATCTTGTAACATTACTGGAAGATGTTCCTGTTAATGTAAGAAGACGAATGTGGATACAGCATAATGGTGTACACTTTCGTGCTTTATTAAATAATTAGCAGATTTTCTTAATCAAAATTATACGAACCGGTGGACTGAAAGAGGTTCAGCAGTTACTTGGCCGCTAAGGTTACCAGATCTACATCTCTCAGATTAAAACTTGAAAATTTTGTTTACGTAGTACAACTTGAAAACAGAAAATAATTTACTAGAATTATGGATGCCGCAGAAGCTATTCGTGCTAACCCCGAGACGGTTAGTAGAGCTAAACTATATATACAGCAACTAGGTGGACATTTTAAACAACTAATTCAATAAAACAACTTCTTTTTAAATGATTTTCATTGAGACCTTTTTTGCAGTTCTGCATTAGTGGAGTTATGTAAAAGTACAAATGCTTGCAGCTCAGTTAGGACACAATTTTGAACACATGTTCTTTAACCATTTTTAACTTGATGGCAATCATGTCATGGGACACACGATATGTAATGTAAATGTTTGTCTTTTTATTGTATAAGTATTAAAAGAAATGGTAAAAAGTAAGTCCAAGTCTTCTTTAAGACTTATTTTTTCATTTGATGGACTTTTTACCAAACCAGTAATGGCAATGATGTTCGAATGAAAGCAGCCACAAAATAGATGAATGCTATTGCATGAAGACGTCATGAATCGGCATACGAAAATGTACCTCTAATGTAGCCTCGCATTTGATTTTAAGTATTGTCGCATTTAGAAATAAGCTAACACATATGTATTATTTAATAAATAAGAAAAAGAATTGAAAATGCATTTTTTTCACTATGGTAAGAATGGGAAATTGTTTAAATCTTGGAACACTACCCAGAATACAGGTGTATCCCATCCTTTCCTGGATACTTCTGTTGATTTGGCACAGTCGTTGCAGTGACACGTACTTTTGTTTGATGTAAAAACTCTGTTTGAGGTACATATGTGCTCCTGAGTAATATTAGTGACAAGTTTATATTTTTATCTAACCAAGTAGAATTATGTTTATTTATTTTATATAGTTAAGGTGTTTTTTATTGTTTAGTATGGCATGTAGCTCTTCTAGACCACTTATTCGAAAAGAACTGGGGATCATTGATAATTTGATTTAAAAGCAGACGACAAATTATATATTTAAGAAAAAGATATAGTAATGAAAGGCTTTAGAAATGATTTTGAAGACAATTCTGACACCGGTGAAGATTTTGATTTATCCATATTCTGTCTTTAACAAATATTAGACGCAAAATTGTTATAGTGACACCGCAGAAACAAACAGCGATTTCGTAAAATATGAAAATATAGAACAAGAAATATCAGAACAAAATAGTGAAGGACAGTTTTCAAATAATAGCGACGTATCGTAAATAAAGACAACATACGTTTACAAATTGAAGATGTGTCGACTAAACTGTGTGGACAAAATGGATTTATGTGCACTGGTAAACCAAGAAATTTAGTTGTACACCTTCCTGAAAATAAAGAATATGCTGAAAGCATGCTCTTTGATGTAGATATTTTGAACTTTATAATATTTACAAAATAGGAAATTTTAGTTCAACTACAGAAATATGCAAGTGATTACTCCAATTATGAAGAAGTAGCAAATACAAGAGTGCATCCATCCTATACCAGAGTTTTACATCTGTTCTGCTACGCTAGTATAATGGATATGAATGCTGTTCAAATTTGATAAAATTACTATTGGTCTATAATTATCAATACAAGCATTGTCGCTTCCACATCATCGGAATGGTAACGGTTTGAATTTCTATATTAATAATTAAATTTAAAGGTTTGCCCAAAGCATTATGTAAACACATTATATAAAACGAAACTAGGGGTTAAATCATCAACTTCAATATCCTTTTGAGGAAATATGTTGATTACACCCTCTTCAGCGACCGACAGAAATGTAAAGAATAAATAGTTAAAGCATTGAGCATGTAAAGGAGAATTAATGCTAGAAATGTGTACGGAATTGAACTTATAGGCGAGAGCAAATATCCTGAGGGTATTTAGGAACGGTTACAATGTAAAATATGGAGTATATTTCTTTTAGATATTTTATTTTCTACCCACTTTTCAGAAGAGAATGAACACTAAAATATTTAAAATATTTCTTCAATATACTAGACATGGCAATACCGAATGCTTTTATTGTTTTTACAAGAGAACATCAGAACATTATATCGCTGCTATCATTTATAAAAGCAGAATATTTTTTAAAGTGTTAGCAAAGGAACTGGTAACACCTTATATTGTAAGAAATATAACGCCTCATCCAGTACGATAATTAATAAATTATCCAAAAGGTGGTAGGTAAGGAAAAAAACCTAGTGTTAAAGTAGAAAAAAAAACAAAGAAAGGAAAAGTTCTTAGCTTACATACCTAGGGGTTAAATCACTAACTCTCTCTCTCTCTTGTTCTCTTGTTGGTTTGGGGGTTAAATGACTAGATTAAGATCGTCCCTTCAGTAAAATAAGCTAACAAAAATCCAATCTGGATTTCAAGTGCTGTGTTTTCTTATCAACTTATCTATCACTTTCCATAAAGTTGATAAACCACATAATTTGCTTATAACAATCTAACGACGTTGAAAGAAATGTAATAAACCATTCCAATAAAATAAGGCAGCCACTAAATTAAGGTTGAAATTATGTATGGCGTACGAGAAGAGTTATCTCTAGAAGGAAATCGACTCAAAGACACCGATCAAGACAACTATCTTGCTTTTATTTCACGTAGTTATGTATAAAAATGAACGGCTGTACGATGGTCAAATCGCAGTATCACCGGAAATAACAGGTCAATACAGACAATAATCATATGATTTGATTAATTGAATTCTATTAATGAAAATAATTAAAATATCGGGATATATACATATATCGATCGTAATGATACTTCTCTGGCAGATACGAGAGGGCGCTAAAAATAACAAAGAACGATAAAAATGAACTTGATCGAATAGCAAAACAGAGATTAAAATTATGCTTGTAACAGAATATCGACTAATCTCATCACACGACATAACATTGTTGGATATATTAAAAAATTTATTGATATTTCTGATCCATCTATAGCTTAAACAAGTGAAACGAGCAAGAGAAAAAGTGCTCAGTGTATGCTTCAAAAATAGATTGTAAAAGCAAAATAGCATGTGCTAATTGCAAAGATGATGTATGCAATGAACACAATGTAAGAATATGCACTACATATTTTTCTAATCTATAAAAAATTTTTGTTATATAATAACTATCTTCGTTCTTCGATAGATGATCTCTTGAATGTAGTTTTATTTCGATAGGTTTGTATTTTCACATTTTGTAGTGTTTTAATAGGTGAGATTGTTAAGCAAAGTATATATGATCTGCTTCTGGGCTTCCGAACTAGAACCGCGTCACTGCTATAATTGCCAACGTTTCGTACCCACTCATATGGCACATCTTCAGGGCTCAACTACTGCTACTGTCTGTCGCACTGAAATAGTTTCTGTGCGTCAGACAGTAGCAGTAGTTGAGCTCTGAAGATGTCCCATACGAGTGGGTACGAAACGTCGGCAGTTATAGCGGTGACACGATTCCAGCCCGGAAGCCCAGAAGTAGATAATATGGACCACGATCGCGGAAGTCTACGTACCAGATTAAAGTATATATGAATTTAAAAATAAGTTAAATATGAATTTACTTATTCTGCAGTTCATCGTAATAAATTACTATTGCAAAATGTTTAAAATGGTTAGTACATTTTATCAGACCCTGTACAATGAAAAAGGTAAATTAAAGATAAATGAAAAACTGTAAATAAAATTTAAAATGCAGACATTAAGTGATTTTTCAAAATTATAATTATAGGCAGTCAATGTGATGCTATTATACAAGAAACACAGCAAGACACATCATTCAGTATTACGAATCAGATATTTAATTTGTTAATTTATACAAAATTTCATCCTCCCCCTACTTCTTGTTATGTTGAACACTTTCCTATATATGTATATTTATTAAAATATGTTTATAGTACATGTTTATATGTATATAACACATTATTTTCCTTTCTTACATAATATATACTTTATTCTTATAATTTTGGAATGTTGCAAATTATCAATATAATTATTTAATAAACTCTCTCTCTCTCATCCATTTTTCTTAAATTCCAAATAACAAATTAACAACAGAAAAAACACGAATTAAAGTTTTCTTTTGGTATTAATCTCTCACCGTAGTACGTTAACATAATTCTTATTCACACAAACCTTTTCTACCCAGCACAGCTTCATTTTCCTAAAACTTAATACACTTTTCAAAACACGGACACACATATATTAGGTTATCTGTCTTTCGGCTTCTCTTTTTCATTCCGTTCCATTCTCTTATTTCAAATGCGTATGTCACACACGAAGTCCTGATATAAATTTGATCTTCTTATCTACTTTGGATACGGTTCTAGTGTGTTTGGGTAACTTTTCCGCATCTTCAACCTAACACCGGTGTTATATTTCACTCGTTCCTGTCTTCGCCTTAAGTTTTGAGAAGGCGAGGCGAGGTTGACACTGTATATTTTTGTAGTTTAAAACATGAGTGTACATAATTTATGCGTTGGAAACACCTGAAACGAAACCGTTTTTCTTTTATAGTCTATGCGCGTCTCACTATTAAGATGGTCTTTATTTTTCCTTCTATACCTTCGCACGGCTTTGTAACTTTTATTTTGTTAACCTACTCCTGTCTCTTCTATTATGGATCCATTTCAATTTGTATAGGGTGATGTGTATGGAATGCTGTCGCTAATGGAATAACTCTAACTAGGAGATTGCTATCGTCACTATACTGATGATGAGTAACCATGATGACGGGCTACACTGTAACCATGATAAACCTCTTCCACCATGCTGCATAGCTGCTGGATTTTCACCTATAAAAACAATTAAAAAGTGTTAAAAATGTTGTAAGATAATTTAAAAACAATATATATAAATGCGTTACTATTAAAATATAGTGCACAAATAACCAGATTGATTTAGTAGAATCAAATTACTAACTATTGACGGAGATAAGTTTATTTATTACAAATAATTTCCTTCGATAAAAATATAACAATTTCTTTATTGAACAAATACATCGAATGATCTTTTTATGTCACTAAGAGTAAATGGCCTTAAGGCTTATCATTGAATGTCGTTAATTGATGTAAATTTGGCTCTTTGCGTTACCGAATGTAACTCGAAGGCAATTTTGATGGAGCTACAAGCTCCATCAAAATGATTATCTCCGAAAGGAGAGAGATAAAACAGTTTTTCTTGGAAAATGACTTCTTCTTTTCACGTGATTCTAATTTTAATTCGAAAAACCTTTGATATTTGTTAAAGCACCCACTATAAAGCGTTTCCAAAGGTCGCTTAAATTTTTTAAGTTGCATGCTGTCTGCTGTCAAAATTTCAATTGTCAAAATCAAGTATTTTTGAGAATATTTTCTTGATTTTATCGTCAGAATGATGCATATCTGTTTACTTGCTAACGCTCCACTAACATCTAATTCTCGTTTATTCTCACTTAGTCGCGCTCCCATATAAATCTACTACTTCTCGAATACCGACAATTGCAGTCAACACGTAAGTTACAACACACGCAATCGACCGAAACTGGCTGGAATTGAACGAAGTGCAGTACTTATATACTATACATTTGTATATACATATGTCGCGGTCGCGAAAAATGTTCCAGAATGTTCGAGACAAACTGGAACTTCTCGCTAAGCAGAGAGAATGTCAGGTATAGTTGACATTACACAGGGAATGATAGAGAGACTCTGATTCTGACTTTATCAATGCAGAGGATTGGTGTTGCCAAGTTTCGATAAATTTACCCTTTAGTGGTAATGTAATTAAGGTAGGGATCACAGTGGCAAATTATTTATTTAATATGAGGGGGAGCGGAGGAACGATGAGAATCGTGATTGAAATATTAATGGATTGAAAAACGTTGTATTAGGAAGGAACGGAAATCATATCGGTACCAAAAAAATGTCCAGCCACTTAAAATTACATGTGATAAGTTTCTAGAATAGATCTCAGTATAATTTTAGCATATCCATCAATCTGCCTTTCCTTTCTTAGACATTATAAAAATAAAATATTAAAAGCAAGTTTTGGGAAACCCTTTACAATTCAATGTACAATCAAGGTAATTATACTCTTGTCCGATTGTGCCATTTAGGTGCCCTCGATATCATCAATGTTAAATAAGTCTGATACGGATCATTCCCCAATTCCAAACTCTCACAATAACAATTTAAATTTCTATTCTCCTCGTACTGTTGCAATTTCGATGTTTATTGCACACCGAATTTTGTTTAGTTTCCACTCCACCGACATCGAAATAAATCTAAACCTAATCCAATTTAAATTTCATTTGCTAAATAGATACGTTTCCTACCTACATCAGTTGATAGAGGTAGTGTACAACTCTATTTAGTTATACGCAAATACGTACCGAGTGAGTTTGATTGTAAATTTTAAAGGTATAATAACATTCATTCCTCTCTCCCGCTCTTGTCGAACTAAACAAGTTAACTTTGTCGGTGCGTCGACGAATTATTCGCTTCTAGGCCCGTAGCCACCGCTGCTGTTGAGCCACCAACTTCGAAATGGGGAATTGAGGAAGTTTCGTGCGTGTGTAAATAATTTAATCGGTTGCATGATGACAAAGTTGGTTCTCTTGGAACGACGAGAGGAAACTTGCCTTCGTTTCAGTTCAGACGGAGTAGAAGACAAAGTTGGGTTCGAATTTGCGTGCCTGTAATTTTCCGGGCACATCGATCCTTCCGGGAATGTAAATAGGACCGATGTTTCACTTTATATCAGATATTATGTCTATGCGTATCATGTTAAAAGGTCAATATGAGAATATTGTATTGAATATGGTTGAATATATTGAGAAAATACTATAGTTCTGGTTAATAAGTACAATAACTATGTTGTAATATATCAACTCGATAATATGAATCAAATTGACTGACGTCAGATTTTCTGAAATCCAAAGCATAAATTTAATGATTTTGAAAAGGAATACGCAAAATTCCAAAATAACTTATTATTAATAATTGCTATTTTTATCACAAAGATTAGAATTATTCAAAAAATATTGTAAAGAGGCAATACTGTTTTCTGTGAGAACCGATTTAAGAGTTTTCGGTTGTTTTGGAATTAGTTTGATTTGGCGATTCATGGTGAATAGTCTCACTATATCTACATAATTTAATATTTACTATTTATTAAAAATGTTCTTAATTTAAAAATTTAAAACATTTATTTAGATAAAATTAATAACAACACAGTATTTCTTTTATTAAACTTACAAAATAATCTTATAAAAGTAATATATATTATTGTGTTCTGGATATGAGAGAAATCAAGAACTAATATTTAATTTACAAAAATATTTAAGCAAGCTTATGTTGTCTCCACAAGCATTACTTAGCCATATGCGATTATGTTTCTGGAAGTCATATTTATATAAATAACTTATCTATAAAAATATATAGGTTAATAATTGCCTTGAGATAGGCTGCAACTCCATTAAATTTATTATTTCTCAAGCTAAACATCGTAGCGATGTTAATAATGTATCTCCCACGCACAATCAGAGTTCCTAATTTGTAATAATTCGACGCACCAACGTTTGATTTTTCTCTCCTATACAGTGTAATAGTTGACAGCCTGTTGTTCGTAGATATTAGAAGGATACATAGAAGCACTGCTAAAGTACTTTGCAAACACATTAAGAATCAACTGTGGATTATTCAAAGACTCATTACTAAATACCATTTGTCCAGCAATTCGAATCTTCTTTCTCCTATCGCTGGTGGAAGACCAAAGTTCTCATTGTTATTTATGAATTCCTCCAATATTACAGTAACACAGTATAAATATATATACATATATATATATATATATATATATATATATATATTATATGCAACAGACTGTATATACATATATATACTGAAAATTGAACTTTTTTAAAATAGTAATTCTTAGTGGCGCCATCTATTAACAAAAATATGGGATGGTAAGGTAGATATTTCACCAATGTTATGTCAAAGTATCATGACATTTGCATCATTATAAGCAGAGAAATTGCGCATAAAGTAACAGTGTGTATTTGGCATTGGTCGAAAAATGAATTTTGAACGAAGACCAAATATCAAGTTCTTTTTTAAACTCGGTAAATCGTTTACTGAAACGTATAAATTGATGAAACAATTGTATGGTAATGCGTACGGCAGTCGTACGGACATAAATGACGACGGAAATCGTTGTACAAAAAAAATCTGTGCTTACGCAAAGTATAATCGAACTTATGTGTGAATTTACGAGAAGTGAGCCGAAAACCTCATTGCCATACATGATAATGGAATTAAATGTTACCAAAGATTCAATTCATCGAATTTTGACACAGAATTTGGGACTGAAAAAGATTTGTGCAATGTTTGTATCACACAAGATAACTGAATTCAACGTAACACAGACTTGATTAAAGATTAAGAAAAGGACGAAAACTTCAGGTATTCTATTGTAACTTGCGATGACACGTGGTACTTTACCCAGAAACCAAGTGTCAAAACTCTGAATGGAAGCATCCAAGTGAAGAAAGACAGAAAAAAAGCCGTTTATACAAGTCAAAAATGAAAACAATATTTATTTGTTTTTATGATTCGAAAGACATAGTGCACAAAGAGTTTGTACTAACCAGTCAAACAGTCAATGCTGTATATTATCTTGGTGCTATGAAGTTTGTGGCACATTCGTCGTGTGGGCCTTCAATATCGTGAAAATGGTAGATATCGTTTGCTACATGATAATATACTACACTTATCACCACAATTACAAATGGCATTTTAACCATCAACTATTCAAAGTATTCACCGGATTTGACCCCTTGTGATTTCTATTTATTCTCCAAACTACATTTGCTTATGAAAGTACAGCGTTATGTCGGCGTCGAAGCCATTGAAAAGGCGCCGACAGCTATCTTGAAGGACATATCTAAAGATGAACTTAAAAATTAATTCAACATGTAAATTAACCATGCAAAAAGTTGTGTTAAAGCCGAATGCGACTACTTTGAATAACGTAAATGAAGAATTTTACCAAACTGTAAGCTTTTGTTTTTATTTTGAAAAGGTTCGGTTTTCTGTGCGACAGACTGTATATATATATATATATATATATATATATATATATATATATATATATATATATATATATATATATATGTATATATATACATAAATACATACATATATATATATATATATATATATATATATATATATATATATATATATCCGTCGAAATAGTTTTTTATTCACTATAATAGAGTTTAGACGAGAAATATGTATACTGGAAAATTTCACAATCACATTTTGTAGAGGTAATACTTTACTTTCAAAATTTTCGTTTTCGAACACGAATGTTACAAATAAAAAATGGCAAGGAGAGGAGGGCAAGCGCGGCCGACAAATTTATAAATTATTAACGCCACCCCAGACTACATTTCATTGTTTCGGCAACGTAAAGCAAACCAGAAACCAGATTGATAAGTCAATTATTGAACGATATTATCCATCCCGCAATACGCCGACTGAAACTAATTTAAATTGAATATGGTTGAGATAATGGTAGAGAGCCAGGATTAGTAAAAAAAATTTAAATCATACTCTAACAATACTCCAGCATTTATCTTGTCCCTTTCGACGCTTTGTTTCACTTTGTGTTGCAGTTTTATATACAGTTGTACCTAATCGATAGGTTTTAGTTTTCAAAGTAAATTAAAAATAAGCCAAAAGCTTTCATTAAAATTGGTATGTCTATGAATAACTGTATTTATATATTAGCTCTACCGGAATGTTCTGTCCATTTTTAGAGTAAAACAAAATAGTAAAATACCTTGAACAACCTTTATTGAATAATATAATTTCCATTATTATTTATGATTGCTTGCCAGGGTGATGGCGATTTGTATATCCCATTTCTAAAAAATGTATTGTTCAATATCTTATTGTGCCCTAGAGGTGAACAATTGAATCAGTGCTTGTCTGATATACGCCACTGAATTTTGTATGAATTCTAACAAGTAAGAAATATTACAGTAGCATGCAGAAATTTATTGGAAGTGTTTGGTGAAGGTACTGTTTCTGATAGAACATGCAGAAGATGGTTCGAAAATTTTCAAACAGGTGATTTTGAAATTTCTGATAAGATACGCCTTAGGCGACAATCTTTGATCGACGCCAATATTGTCAAAATTATGTTGGAGCAAAATTCTCTTTAGTAAAACTAGGCAGGGAAATTCGATCGCGGCCGCCATACTCCTCAGACCTAGCATCCTCCGATTATCATTGCTTCTATCTTTGCAAGGCGAAAAATTCAAAAACGAAGACGATATCATTCAAGCACTGGTTTAATTTTTCCCTTCTCGAGGTAAGGTATTTTTTTAAAATGGGATATACAAATTGCAATCACGCCGATAAGAAGTCATAAATAATGATGGAAATTATATTATTCAATAATATTTACTCAAGGCATGAAAAATTTATTATTTCGTTTTATTCTGAAAACGGACAGAACTTTTCGCTAGACCTGATACATATCATTGTTCGAGAGGAAGTTTTTTAAAATAATTTTGTCTTTCGTCAAATGTTATATGGAACATACATAGATATACTGTTATGAGAATTTATATATTTTGCTTATATGTGTGGAAATTTGTGTTAAATAAATAAATTTTGAATGTTAAAAGGAATCATTCTATTATTAATAACACCCTATCTACTACATATGTTTCATGGATTGACCAATCATCAGGCAGATTCTGTGTTATTAATGAACGATTCCTTGATAGCGTCTATCATATCATTACGATACAGAAAAATAATGAATAATAAATAATATCATGCCTCCCTCTCACGTCCAATGAATTGAACGAAAAAGTGACAGTGCATCTGCTCACAATGTCGGTTAAAACTAGGTTACCATTTAAGAGCGTATAGACAGATGACAATGCGTCACGGCTATTTGCCAATTAAAAGAATGTTAAAAGGAATCATTCTATTATTAATAACACCCTATCTACTACATATGTTTCATGGATTGACCAAGGGTGTTATTAATAATAGAATGATTCCTTTTAACATTCTTTTAATTGGCAAATAGCCGTGATGCATTGCCATCTGTCTATACGCTCTGGAAACTTAGTTCCCGACATTGCGAGACAGATGCACTCTCGCTTTTTCGTTCAATTCATTGGACGTGAGAGGGAGGCATGATGATTATTCACAAATAAATTTTGAATAATTTTACTTCAATGTCATTTACTTTATTTGCGTTTTACATAATCTTACCTTAAAAGAAAACGAGTTAATAAATCATACTGCAATACTTTTCATCTTGTTAGTTAAATTATAATTGAGAATATAAGATTTATAGAATTCGAACAAGTTAGAGTTTTGGTTTATTACTAGTAGATCACAATCGAAAAGGTATTCTTTAACTTCAAGATAAATATTATCTCCAACGTAGGAAAAAAAACGGAAGCGACAATTACGGAGCATTAGAAAATAATTAATTAAGAAAATACATGAAATAATTAGAAAACCAAATAAAAAACAGTATACAAATGGAATTCTTTCATTAAATACCTTACTAAAGAGAAAATATATATAACGTTCTTCACAGCATATCCTGAAACAAGGCCACTAGGCCATTTTTTCAAGTTTGGGAACAGAAAATAATCCGAGGGGCTAAATCTGGCAAATAGGGTGCAGGAGGCAGAAATTCAAACTTTAAATCATTAATTTTGGCCATCGCGATAACGGATTTGCGAGCTGGTGCATTGTCTTGATGAAACAACACTTTCTTCTTACCCAAATACGGCCATTTTTCCTTGATTTCTTCGTTCAAACGTTGCAATAAGTTCGCATAATACTCGCTGTTCATAGTTTTTCCTTTTCCAAGATAGTCAGTGAAAATTATTACACGCGCATTCCAAAAAACCGACGCCACGATACTTGCCTGCAGATGGAACGGTCTTTGTCTTCTTTGGAGCCGCTTCTAGCTTTCGAATCCATTGTTTTTATTGTTCTTTTGTCTCGAATGTGAAGCGATGGACTCATGTTTCATCCATGGTTATGAAATTGGGCAGAAATTCTACTTTGTCGCTGTGAAACTTCGTTACACACTCAACTGAAACACCTCCATGGACACTGTTTTTGCTCGAGTGCGAGCAAAAGCGGCATCCATCTTGCACATTGCTTTCTCATGTCCAAATTTTTAGATAATATGCGATGTACTGCACTTTTCGAAATGCCCACTATGTCTGCTAGCTCGCGCGCTTTCAGTCAACGATCATCCAGTACCGCTTTGTGGATTTTCTTCACCATATCTGAAGTAGTCACCTTATTTGCTCGACCACTGGGATGGTAACCTTGGCAGCTCGTTCGGCCTCATTTAAACGCTGCTACCCAATATTTCACTGTTACAAACGAAGGAGAAGACTCAACTAGAGTAAAATCCAGTTCAGCTTTATATCACGTAACAATGACCAATTTTCTCAATTTTTACAAATTCATTGAAAACGTTCACTATTGATGGCTGCCAAACAAGAAACGTATGTTTTATAGATTGTGTACTTTCTAATACCATGGACCACCCTCGTAGCTAACATTTCAACTATCAGATTATGTATATAATAAACTCCTAAATTGAAAACAATATAATACACATAGCCTTACTGAATTATGTTAAACTATAATTCAAATCAGAAGAATTTGAATTTGATGGAGCCCGTGGTTGAAAGCCAAGACACACACAGTGTGCGTCTTGGCTTTCAACGGTACGGAACGTGGGCGGAATTAATTGTTTCGTACGGGTATTTATTGTCGTAGTTCTCCAGGTGCATCACTGCTGATGATGACAGCTTCGTTGTCGAAATAGGTATACAGAATTAAGAAAGTTAATGTGGAAAGGGGTTATATATCAACCTTAGTGATTAGAAGAATTAACAATTTAAACTATAATGCGAATTAATTGAATTTTTGTCGGATCATCTCTTGGATGAATATGAAAATTAGTCAATTATAATGTGAGCATCCAATAATGAAACATGTAGTGGTGTAGGACAAATTATGAACAAATTATTGACTTGTACTAAAACTCATACTGTTGAATGCCAAAATGAAGAAGGGGTAAAACGCATCCGTAATAATATACGAGAATTTGCTTCAAGCTTAAAAAAATTAAAAATAAATCCCTTTCGCAATATCAGACCACACACACGCACACAAAA
The DNA here is from genome assembly GCA_031893035.1 of Dermolepida albohirtum. NCBI lineage: Eukaryota > Metazoa > Arthropoda > Insecta > Coleoptera > Scarabaeidae > Dermolepida > Dermolepida albohirtum. The sequence continues at coordinate 75,861 of JAVIWB010006810.1, forward strand.
TCTTCCATTTTCATCAACAATTTACACAAATAAAATTCACTAGTGTATGTACGTACGTAGGATTCGAAATTCAGGTTAAAATTTTCACATATCCATTTTGTAAAGGGTGGGAAAAAAGGCAGTCGAAAGCTGCGACGTCGACTTGTTATCAGCTTCACAGGCCGTGCCAAGTGAACGCCGAAGAAAGAACGAAAGCAGTTAACTTCGGAATATTTTCCGAGCCTCAATCGATTCCTCTGGGATTTGAATTTTTGTCGGGTCATCTCTTGCGCGCCGTGGCCTGCCCTATTGAACAAGTTCAAGCGAGCATATCTATTCAATACGGCCACCTAATTTATCGGTTTACTCCATTATATTAATATTTTTAAAGTCTCATCATTCGCTGTTCATCACGTAGGGAAAATGTGTAAACTGTACTTCTAAATTCATTTTCAATATTTTGCGTAAAAGCTTAACAAATAATATGATTTAATGACATTAAAGAGGCAGGCGCTCTTATATAAGTCAACCTGTGTTTAATTCAAAGTGACAAAAAGCTTTTTCTAATACAAATTTCATTTAAAGTAAGTAGTAAATTCAAAATAAATTTACTTTGTAAACAAGAAAAGGGCAAAGGTAAATGTTTTAGAACTTCCTAATTTGTATAGTCGTATACACTAAAGCTTCCGAAAGTCTATAAAAACTTTTTAAACAGCATTTAAAAACTCCTTCACAGCTAAACTACCCAAAGGAGCAGTAATTGAACCTTTGTCGTTTTTTAATGCCTTACAATCATATCTATAACAGTTTCATAATATTTTCTATAACTATCTAGTTTAATGAATTCGTACCCTGATTTTGGTCGGAATATTATTAGTGCAATTCCTTTATTCACAACAAATAGAATATTATATTATTTGCTTTTTAGTGGTATGCTTGTAAACCTTTATTTCTTTTAATTAAAATAAAATAAAAATATTTACAAAAAAATTCTCCTCCAAAAATGAAATATTATTATTAATAAATATTTTCATGTACATATAGTTACATAATAAACAATACCGTCTGCGAAATTTTTTGCTATTCCAATAGGGATCTGCTTATGCCGCCGCCAAATGTGTATGCTTATTTGTGATACATTTTTTCGCCACTAGAACCTGATTATAGATGAAACGGCTTATAAAGACTAACAAGACTATAACAATATATATAGCGTGTACATATATATCTACCATTAACAATAATATATTTATAACCACGATAGCGTTTTATTGAAAATTAGTGAATAGATTTAAAGGTATATACACACACACACTCACACACACACACACACACACACATATATATATATATATATATATATATATTTCTTTTACTAAAGGAAAATCGCTGCATTCTCTATTGTTTTCATTTTCCATGCGATGCCATCTGGCTACTGCCTGGACTTTTAAAAATATTCCCATAAATTAATGATTTTTTCTTTTATCGTTATTGTTAGTTCAAGCGTTTTAATGTAACAACGAATGTAAAGTAACTTTTACATATCTGGCGTAACAAAATTTGGCGCCCGACGGGAAGCTCTAGATCTATCGTAGTTATACATTGTACAGAGAGTTTCTAGGTTAAAATTATCTACATTATTGAGAAAAATGCATAAATATATATTCAATCTCGTGTTTTATTAACCAAAATAATAATAAAATAGAGTGGTCTCAGTATAGTTCATACAATATTATTTTTTCTTCATTAACATAAACTGAAATTTGTTCAGAACTTTAAGGCTTTGATGAGTGAATATTATTTCTAGACCTTGCACATATAACATAAAATCAACTCTAATCAATGGACTATCAAACATTTTTCCAAAATAATAAAAAGCTAGAAATATTACTCTCAATTCTCTTCTTCAAATTTTGAAATAGTAACTAATATTAAACTGAAATCATTTTTAAAACTATTAGTAGGACGATTCCTTCACCAATTTCGAATTTAAGGTTTCTACTACTTCTTTCTTTATAAAATTAAATTTTTCGTCGTATTATTTTATATATTTTTTCTAGATTTGAAGGCGTATATTTTATTAAAGCAGTGCAGCTAAATTTCAAACGAATTTAAAATATACATACCTAGTAAGTGTTTCATGTGAATATATCCATTAAATCACGAAGAGTAGGGTCTATTCCGCCTGTCACTTTAATATATCTATCTTAGTCTGAGTGGTGAAATTTTTACAGAAATTTATGCAAATCTTGAAAAATGTCGGCTTTTGTCCGCCGGATATGAGTTCGCAAATAAAATAATCTTGAAATTGCGAGCGTAATAGCAAGAACTGGACGGTGGGCGATATCGTAAATTTTCTATCTGTGTCCAAACCACCAAGTTATGCTTAAGAGGACACGGGCGGCGTTATTAAGGAAGCAATTCGGATACCCTGGGCCTGACAAACGGTGTGGTAAAACAAAGAGTGCAATATCTCTTGATGTACCGAAAGTTTAATGCGTCTGATACGGAGGCAGAGCACAGAGATTTCGGTGAATGAAAGTATTATACTTTAGTCGAGAGAAATTCTTGATTTTATTAAAAAATCTTCTGTAGGATGGAATAAGTGAGTGGGTATGAAGGAAGATATATATGGTTTCGCAGGTTTATATATATTGTTAAGACTTGAAATGAATATGAGAAGAGGAGAATTAAACAATAATATGTATTAAAGAAAAATTATATAAGCAACATACCGTATACAGAGTTATAATAAGTATTAATTGGATTAAAACAACTACTTTGGTTAATAATGGTTGTCACAATAATAGTAGTTATGAAGCTAGAGTACTACCGTGAGTTTCTAAATAGTTTTATATAATAATAATAATAATAATAAGTCTTTATTGTCCAACAGATTGTTATAATCCAATAACAGGACAAAAAAAATATGCATATATATATATATATACACACACACACATTATATATATATATATATATATACAAAAATACAAATCATCAGATAATCAATCAAAACAAAAGCAACCCAATTAATGTTCACAGTGCTTTAGAAAAAAAAAAAGAAAAAATGAAAATAAAGATATAAATGAATATAAATATAGGTTATACACACGCACCCATAATTAAGAAAATAAAGAAAATTAAGACAAACGCGCCCCAGCGACAGCCAGTATCCGCCCTAAGGAATCGAAATTTATATCACAATGGTCAGACAAACCGTTGTAGGCCCGACATGCAACTGCCAATGGGGAATTGAAACCAATATTCGTACTAAATGTTTCAACATAAAAGCAATGGCTATGTCTAGCCGACACTCGCGGTACCATAAAATTAAGCTGAGACAGCAAGTGAGCACAATCTATATTCTCTCTAACCAAGTTAAATACAAACTTAATACTGCTCAGTTGACGTCTGACTTCCAAGGACTCCATTCCAAACTTATTTAGAAGAAAAGAGTTCTCGACTCCTGGCGGAGGACACACACCCCCCACCCTAAAGCTCAAAAACCTTAAAAACCTTCTCTGAACTCTTTCAAGTGACAATTTGTGAATCTCATAATAAGGATGCCAGATTAAAGATGCATACTCCAGCCTTGAACCCACATTACGTCATGACAGCTGCTTAATCGTAGAAATACTGAAACAATGAGAATTCCTTATCATGAAACCCAGCACCCTCAGAGCCGCCGCGGTTATGTGATTGATGTGCTTAACAAAGGTAAACCTGGAATCAAAGTAAACACCCAAGTCCTTTATTTCAGTGCATCTAACAAGAGGAAGACCATTAAGTGAATAATTATAGATTACCGAGTTAATCCTCCTCGTATATGTTACAACTCTGCATTTATCCACATTCATCTGCAAATTGTTCAGCGCGCACCAATCAGAAATTCCATCCAACGCCAACTGCAAGCGGTTACAGCTATCCATATCGTCCACACCTCCGAAAATGTTTAAGTCATCAGCAAAAATGCACCTATTGCAATCCACTGTCTCAAGCAAATCGTTAATGAAAAGCAGAAACAATAAAGGACCCAAATTGGAGCCCTGCGGCACCCCTGACGTGGCCGAGAACAGGTGCGACTTGTAACCGGCATGACAAAGATATTGGCGTCGGCCATGCAAATATGAATAGAAAAAAGAAATGAGTGAATCACTAAATCCAAAAGAGCTCAGCTTGCCAATCAAAATTGTGTGATCCATGCGATCAAACGCCTTATAAATAACATCAACCTGGCCTCGGGCATCAAGGAAGATTAAAGGAAATATTAAAGTACATAAATCTACTTAAATGAAAATATCCTGAATTGATTTAAACGTTTTTTATAAACTTGGCTCCCCTTTATGTTTTTTGACGTGCTGAATCCGAAAATGAACTTAAAAATACCACAGGACGTAAAGTTTCCTCGCATGTTCACTTTACGTTATTTATGCATTGTAAGTGTATAATAATACCTGTTTTGAAGTTTTTAAGCAATCAGAAAGATCCTAATTACGAAAATATAGTTCAAAACATGTCGAAACATTTCGAGAACTTGGATGTAACATTAGTGTGAAGGTGCATTTTTTACACTTACATTTAAATTTTTCTCTGACAATCTTGGAGCTGTAAGTGAGGAACAAAGGGAGCGTTTCCACCAAGATATAAAGGAGATGAAGATATAGGGTCGTTGGGATATCAACATGATGGGAGATTACTGTTGGACCCTTCTACGAGCAACTACAGAAGCATCATATAAAAGGAAAAACTACACTCGAACTTTTACCGTGGAGAGGTTGAGGAAATACAAAACTTTAGATTAATAAGTAAAAATCTGTTCATCTTCAAACTTACACTACCATTGTAATGATAAAATATTAAATTTTTGAGTTATCCTTTGATAATAAATAAATAAAGTACCCTTAAACCTTCCCTATATATTTTAATACTATCATACCCAACGAAAAATTGGTACATGCTAGAAAAAAACTGATTGAAAATCTGGATTCACACACCAAAATACATAAGAAACAAGTTGAACTTTGAAAAAAGTTTTAAAAGAATATTTATTGGTTGGCCTGTGTAATTGTACAATATATGCATATGTATACGTGGTACATTTGTAATGTTATTGCTACCCATTAGAATTAAAGTAAATAATTAATAGAGAACCTAAAAGAAAAATTAATTAGAATAAAACACAGGTAAAATCAGTCAGTATTTATAAAAGAATGAGTCAGGGGAAAAATAGCATAAGCTTACTGAGGGAAAATGGAGGAGTTTTTATTATATGTTAAATAAAGTAATTTTAAAGGAATAAAGTGGTTGAAAGGGATTAAAAGGACAAGTAAATAGAAACGATTTCGTTTAACACTAAGAATAGAATAGGATAGGCAAAAAAACATGGAAAAGCATGGAATAGGTGATTTGCAAGGGATAATTTAAAGAATGAGTATTATGTAAAAACAATATTTGCATAACCAGATGCATATTTTCAAAGTTTTCATTGTTTATAATACTATTTATTTATAGATAATTGTAATTGAAAAGTTCATTTAACAGAAGAATTTAGATATTTATATCAAGGTAAAATAAAGGAGTTAATTTATGAAAATGTAAAAATATAAAGTAATTAAAATGTATAGATTAAGAAAATTTCATTTATATTGTGATCTAAAAAGGAATTAAGATATAATCGAGTTGCAGCTTTTTCTCTTAAGTGTATCTTATAGCAATACGAGGGTGGTCCCAGAAGTACCCGACCCAACAAAGACAACACAAAAATTTTGGAAAGAAATACATATGCATATATTTTTCAACATAGTATCCTTTCAGCTCTATACATTTTCCCAGCGATGTTCAATAAATTCAATATCCTTTTTGTAATAAGAACTGTATTGCTCCTCAAAATAGCCATTAACTACCAACATCACTTCTTCATCGTTGGAAAATCCTTGACCACTGACCATTTTTTCAAGTTTGGGAACAGAAAATGATCCGAGGGGACTAAATCTGGCGAATAGGATGCATGAGGTAGCAATTCAAACTATAATTCATTAATTTTGGCCATTGCAATAAGAAGAGATGTTAGTTTTTTGTTTATTGTTTAAATCCTATTGGACGGAAAATATTTATAACAAGATGTTATAAATAAGAGCGGAATTCAAAATCTTGAGATTATCTATTAGTAGATTGTCAAGTTAAACACGTAGTGTACACCAAAAATAAAAAGCCATTGTGATACGTTTAAAGTAAACAGTTTTTGAGGAAGATACAAAAATACTGGCAACGATATTTAAAAGTAGAATAATAACTATACTATTTATTCCAAGAAAATAATAGATTATAAATGTTATTAAAGTTGTTTAAATACAATGTACGACTACGTATACAATGAGTAAGAACAACCTTGAAAATAAATATAGTTGATGTTAGGAAGAACAGCAACTAGGAAGCAAGAGGATAAGGAAGACTAAGAAAAACAATATTTGAATGGGGAATGTTGAACATCTTTTTTAAGTTAGGAATAAGATATCGAAAATTGTGTATTTAAACAAATTTATATAAAATTGACCAAAGTCAAAAGTGAGATAAAATAGATTTGAAAATTTAAATTATCAAGAGGTATTTAATTGTTAATTGTTAATTAAAAAATATCGAATGTGAATGCTTAAACAGAATAATAAATTGCATCCATGATATAAATGCGAAAATTCATCGGTTAGCAGAAAAAAGAAAAATGAACTTCAACGTTAGCGCTATATATAAAGCCATTTATGAAGGTCCTGAAACGAAAAAAAAAAACGTTTCCTTTCTTTTACGTTTTTGAATTTAAATGTGCTATTAAAATTAATTAGATTGATTGTAGAGTTTGTACATTACTCAGAAAGTAGTTAACTAAATATTTTTAAAACAGAACTCGACCACTTGATTATACGCTGCTCTGAATTTATTCACAACCATTGCGCTACTCTAATTGAGAACGTCTATATGAACCGAAATTGAACTTTTAGGAAAAACTTTAGTCATGGCATAAAAACATTAAAATTATTTCGTGCTTCCACTAAATTGGAAAATGGGAAGTATGGAATTTTGTAAATATACAGAAAAGCAAATTATAAATAGAAATAATATCATTTAATGCTTGAACTTTTATAAATAACAAAATATCCAGTAATAATAGCAAAAGTATATTACTACTATGTTAAAAAGTAACAAAATTTCTGTCATGCTCTAACTCATATAACTTCGTAATTGTTTCACAACTGCTTCTTACACTAATTCCAAATAACAGCGCGTACTTTCGTCATTCAGATCGCCAGCTATGTATTCTTTACAGATATACTTTTCGATAATTATCGGTAAATAAACACATCGTTCTTTTGTCGTCTGACTTAAAACCGAATTTGAGTTTCAAAGAATTATCTGAAATATGCTTGTGTATCAAATATATTGGGTTGGCAACTAAGTACTTTCGGTTTTTACTGATAGAAAGCGTTGCTTTATTTTTTGTATAACGTATGTTAGTGCTGTACTTTACCGTTTGTCGCGTGATACTAGTCACATTGACGTAACTTCAGAAGCAAGTAGTGCGTGATTTTTATTAGAGCTATTAGTTGTGGGTTAATTTTAAATGGAGTGCAGAAACGAACATTTTCGACATGTTTTACTATTTTATTTCCGTAAAGGAAAGAAAGCTGCTGGGGCTCACAAAAAGATATGTTAAGTTTATGGTGCTAATTGCTTAACAGAGCGCACGTGTCAGAATTGGTATAAAAAATTTTGTTCTGGAGATTTTTCCCTCAAAGATGAGCAACGTTCTGGTCGGCCTACTGAAGTTGATGATGACCAAATCAAAGTCATAATTGAAGAGGACCGTCATATAACTGTTCAAGAGGTTACGGAGAGGCTACATGTATCGCGCACAACAATTGAAAAACATTTAAAATGTCTTGGGCTAGTTAAGAAGCTTGATATTTGGGTACCTCACGAATTGAAAGAAATTCATTTAACACAAAGAATCAACTTTTGCGATATGCGAAATGAAACCGACCCTTTCTTAAAAAGAGTCATCACTGGTGATGAAAAATGGGTCCTGTACAGTAACATAGTTCGAAAACGATCATGGAGCAAATACGATAAACCAGCTCAAACCACATCGAAAGCTGAATTGCATCCAAAAAAGATCATGCTGTCAGTTTGGTGGGATTACAAAGGTGTTGTGTTTTTTGAGCTGCTTCCAAGGAACCAAACGATCAATTCTGATGTTTACTGTCAACAATTAATAAAACTGGATGAAGCAATCAAAGAAAATCGGCCAGAATTGTCAAATCGGAAAGGTGTAGTTTTCCACCAAGATAATGCAAGGCCTCACACATCTTTGGCAACTCGTGGAAAACTATTGGAGCTTGGCTGGGAAGTGATGCCACATCCCCCATACAGCCCTGATCTAGCACCATCTGATTACCATTTATTTCAAAGTTTGCAGAATTCTTTGAATGGTAAAACTTTCACAAATGACGATGACCTTCACTCGCACCTGGTTCAATTTTTTGCTGATAAGGACTAGAAATTTTATGAGCGCGGAATCATGCAGCTGAAAGAAAGATGGCAAAAGGTCATTGAGCAAAATGGAAAATATATAATTGATTTCAAACTACTCTTTGTTTAAAGAAAAGTGTTTTATTTTATACTACAAAACCGAAAGTACTTAGTTGCCAACCCAATAATTTTGCGTATCATTATTATTCTTCACCTCCATGGTTATATGTTTCTTTTTTTAGTGTAAAAATTATTTCATAAATTAATGTAATAATCTGTAATACAATACAGAAAAATGTATCAATTAACCACATAAGAGATTTTAATTTCTCTCGCTTTGAGAAAATAGTCTGCGTCATAAACGCTTGACCATATTTCCGAATTGTATATATACTTACTTAAGGACTACATACTATACATACATACATCTCAGTCACCTTCTGTTTTATTATTCCAACTTCAAACGGTTGATGAAAATATTTTCAACTTATGTGCGATGGAGTTTCTAATAAAATATGTATGGATTTGGTGCGTGTTCAATGAAATCTTGTCTAGGACAATATAATAGCAAATAATATATGCAATATTGCAAGTATACATTCGAAAACTAAAACTAAATATATTAAATATGAATTTAAGGCTGCACGATATTGTAGTAGTTACATATACGTACATATGGACATACAAACACATAAGAAATGCACCTGTGTTTATAGAATATGAAAGTGTTAAGGGCACTGATTCAGTATTGTTGGCTGAAGTGTATAGTTTATAACCACAGCCGATAAGTTGTTACAATATTCACATATTCTATAGACAAGCGCATTTGTCCTTGAAGGTTGCAGACGAAAAGTATTTGCAAGTCCAATTGCCTGTCTGGGAACCAAATTGTTTAACTTCAATAGAATTTCAGAAGCGTTAACTTTATTGTGAAGAAGATAAAGAAATTTTATGTCATTGTAGCGTCTACGGAACTATATAATAATTTTGATGGAGCCTGTGGTTGATTAACTTTGTCACTGAAGGTTGATATATAACCCCTTTCCACATTAATTTTCGTATTCTGTATACGTATTTCGACAACTGAGTTATCATCATCAGCAGATAATTAAACAGCGTCGCACCTGGAAAGCTATGGCAAAATACTCCTACCAAACAAATTCCGTGCACGATCTGTACGGTTGAAAGTCAAAACGAAATACGTATACAGGATACGAAAATTAATGTGCAAAGGGGTTATATGTCAACCTTCAGTGATTAAGAGTATTTTATGTAAGCTACATAAAGCGAGTCTTATCATGTTTGGAGTTTTTATTATGCCTGCTTGTTCGACTCCCAAGGTAAGATAGAAGCCGATACAGGTTAATTTAGACGGCACTCTAGCATGATCAATAATACCAATTGCTTTGTCAAAATTGTATATTCCTTTCGCCTAAGCATTTGACACTATTGATCTGGATGTATTGTAATACATCCACTTGCTGTTTACTCTCCAAAGATATGTTGGGTGATTCCAGCCAAATTTATCGAGCGTATGTTAAAACGAATCATTCAAATATCAACGAACGAACAAACGAACGGTTTCTCTGTAGGGTTGATAGTACCTTTTCGATACAGAAAAATAATGAAAAAATATTGCCTTCCTGTCTCGTACAACACACGAACATATTGAACGTCAAAACGAGAACGTGTCTATCTAACATGTCGGCAACAAAGTTGACAGAGCGTGTGTAAACAGACTCATCTCGGCTATATGCCAAATAGATTAATATTAAAAGGAATCATTCAAATATTAATAAGACCCTGTTTACTACATATGTTTCAGGGATTCACCGTTCTTCAGCTAAATTTGTGTTATTAACGAACGATTCCTTTGTAAGGTTTATCGTTCCTTTTCGCGTTCTCGTTCTGGATTTCATTCTTGTTCACGTTCTCGTTCAGTTCTAATAACACAAGTTTACCTGAAGAAAGATAAATCCCTGAAACACGTAGTAAACAAGGTGTTACTAATATTTGAATGATTCCCTTTAACGTTCATCTATCTGTTTGCACACGCTCTGGGAACTGTTACCGACCGCCTTCTCGTTCTGTTGTTCAATATATTTGTGCCTTGTATGCAAGAGGGAGGCAATGTTTTTTCAAATTTATTAGTCAATCGGCCTTTCATGAAGCTATGTTATTCTGTTGATATGAGACTAATCATTAAGTACAATTTACCGCGTAAAATGCAAGCTTTCGAATAAAGGACTGCATAAATATAGGAATGTATGTATTTGATACATACCGCATACGATACCTCTTTGAAATTAATTGAAGAATTAAAAAGGATGTACGATAAAATATTCTGAAGAAATATTATATATCCATTAGAATCTATGCAAAATATTCACAATTTATCACGAATGATAGAAGAGGAGTCATAAATCTAACAAAACGCAAACTCAGACAAGGCGTGGTCGGTTGGTGCGTCGAAGAATGTTACAGGAGGGTATCACACTCGGGATCTTAATTCTAAATTTATGACGTGGAATAATAACACATGTACGAACCGACGTAATATGCTAAGAGGAGAAATTCGCATGGAAGAAGACAAACGTTATTAAATTTGCTAAGGTTATGGAGCAGAAATTTTTGGGCGAACATTGACAACGATGACACGTTTTGTCGCGTGGTGAATTTTATAACATATAAACAGTTAAATGTGCAACAGGGAAATGTTCGTTACATTACATTTTTTTACTTGCATTGAATACAATTATTACTCGCTCATTTCACTTTAGTGTATGTAACACAAAGTAAGTACCCCAACTCCTCCTGGTTAGAAATGCATTGTCAAAACACATCTTTACCACTGGCACCTTAAAAAGAAGTATAAATTTTATAGAGTAAAATCTTCCTTTAGTAGATAATTCTTTCAATTTAGGTATCTATGTATCTGAACTATTAATGGGTATTCTATGTAATTGATAACAAGTACCTGAAGATAAATTTTGATGGAGACTGGTTGATTGAATTAATCAAAAAAGATAAATAAAACCCTTTTCCATCTTAAATATCAGTATTCTGCATACGATTTTGACAACTAAGTTGTCATCACTACATCTGGATCGGCAGTAAAATTCGCACAAGCATCAAATGTACACCCATTTCCAAATCAGTGTGTATTTGAAATCTATCAAATGTGTGTTGATAAAAGCCATGATAGAGATGCGTTTTGCGTAACTTAACACTCATGAGTCTATTTGGCTTTGTCGACAAAGACACTAATTAACCCGAGTATTGATCATAATAATATACCAAAAAACAGTAAACAGCACTGTACTGACGCCTCACGTAGTGACCAGCAAGAGATGTATGGCGTTTTAGTCTCCTAAATGCTCGTTATATAGTTATGCTATTAACATACGAGCAAACTAAGGCAATCACACCAACTTCGATTGTAAATTGCAACCAAATTGAAATCAATCACATGTTGTTGACAAAGGCTATAATAGAGACGCGTTTTGAGTAATTACTCATCCAGTTCGCTGATGCCTACGTGATGATATAAACTAATAAGTGTTAGACACGAAACGCTTCTCTATCATTACTTTTATCTACAAATGTTTGAATTTATTTCGATGTACTTCCAATATAGAGTTGCAGTTGGTGTACTTGCCTTAATTTGTTCATATGTTGATAGCATCTAACGAGCACTTATTTATTTCGATGTACTTCCAATACAGAGTGTATCTGGTGCGGTATGATTCTATGCGAGTTTTAGCGCGGGTCTAGGCGCGACACTGATTAATTATCTGATGATAATGACAACCTAATTGTCGAAGTACGTATACAGAATACGAAAATTTATGAGGAAAGAGGTTTTATTTATATTTTTTGATTAGTACGAGTATAACCCACCTACAAATATTTCTATGAATTAGTTTCAACCAACCAAGGAAACGAATAGACAGGCGTACGTTAATATATTTACGCGTGCGCTAAAGTGATGATCAACAGTTCACTCGCGTAATATTCAAATGTTCACCTTTGTAGTCAGCAGATAATGAAGATTTGCAATATTAAGTATCGCTCAAAATGCACACACACAACGATCTATCAGATAGAGGCTTGGAGTGCCCTAGGGATTCTCGACCTATCTAGGGAGGCGTGACTGCACTAAATAGGAAGCGCGAGTATATCGAAAAAATAAGAAAGAATATAATAATAATATATTTTGGAATTTTTTTAATGTAGTGAAAGAAAAACAATAAAGTTTATTCTGATATAAATTATAAACAAGTTTTTGGCCTGTCTTGTAGAACAAAGTTTTTCAAAAGAAGGTTTAATATTTGAAATAGACACTCTCAGATCTGTTTCTATATTTAGCTGTGGTCAATATTAGTTTTAAAACCAGACACTGTAGAAAATCTAATTTCGCAAAGGTGGGATGTTGAAAATGTTAATTGTATAAGAAATGCTTGTTTTCAATGAAGAAAACACATCATCCAACCATGACAAAAATTATGTTTTGATTTCGCCACCTGCCGTGAAGTTGGTGAAGTATTTTGGAAATTGTCAAACACTAGGAGGTCTCTTGAAATAGGTTCCTAATTAACTCCCAACTTGCTATGAAGTTGTTGTTAGAAAAAAAAACACTTTTTTAAATTTTTTGTCAGCACGGTTAAATGATTTTCAAGGTTATAAATCAGCTTTAATTTGTTCGGGCTTCCAAGTTTTAACAAATTCATTCGTATTTTCAAAATACTATTCTTTTTTCTTTCATATTTCCGCTCTTCAATTTCAATTTTTTACAAAAGGCATTAGCTTCATCACTCGTATCTAAGACATGTGCGTTTGCTCCTTATAGTTGAAGATTTAAAGTATTTAATTTCCTTTTGGCAGATCAATACATATAAAATACTCCCCAAATACATAAAATTTTGCTAAATAAAGAATACTTTCATTCTGTGTTTTCAGAATTATTTAAGTTATATAAATTAAATACCAAGTTCGCAATTTTATCACACCAGCAAAACTGGAAATATACGAAAAGATAAACGAAAGATTACGAGAAACAATTAATATATAGAACAAGAATAAAGTTTAATTCAAAAGTTTTACCAACTTCTAACTCGATTTTTCTAAATGGATCCGCCGATATATTATTAACTTACACCAACTTAGAAGATTTCTTCTACAATACCGTCATTATGTCATTATTATAGTAAACGTGAACAATTTCTTTGAAAAGTGTCATTGCTTGTATTTATTACGCAAGTTATTATGCTAACTTTTATTAATTGAAAAGGATTTCTAAATACGTTTTTAAAATTCGTAATACTTTCCAAAACTTTGAAACAAATTATATATGAAAGTGCTCCATAGATAAGTGGAAACGTACAGAAACATGATAAACTTTTGTTAATTTAAAATGTTTATGTTTTTGCAACAACAGTACAGTAGTCAATAGCAAAAACATTTAAATGAAAGAAAAAGTAAATAATTAACTTGGAAGATATATCCATGAAACGTCGTTAATATGAACTAAGTGCGGTATAATCTGTACCGTCGAAAGTCACTGTGTGCGTTTTGTTTGTCAACGGTACAAATCGTGTGCAGAATTTGTGTCGTGCGAGCCTTTGCCGTAGTTTTCCAGGTGCGCCACTGCTGATGATGACAACTTAGTTGTCGGAATACGTATACGGAATACGAAAATTAATGTGGAAAGGAGATATACATCAACCTTACGTGTTTAAGTTAATCAACCGCAGTCTGCGTCAAAATTACCTTCTGTAGTACATTCTTTTCTTCAAGTACAAGATAACACATCATCAAGCTTCACACGGTCAAAGGCTTTTGTGAGGTCGACAAAACATATGTACACCAGATTATTTTACGCATATTTGACGAATTATGAAAATCGCGTCAGTGGTCGATCCAGAAACCCATCTGTGCTTCGCTGCTTTTAATTATCGTGCTTAATTTCATGAGTATTAACTTAGTTATAACCTTAAATAAAGTAATTGATCTGTAGTTTTTCGGGTTTTTTTTTCAAACAAATGTTATGAGTTTAAAACATCGATTAAAATAAATGACATCATCGACAGAGATTTTACTACAAATAATAATTTATAACTGGAACCGTTTATTATTTCTGAATTTAAATTTGCTCAAGTGGCATCGTGCGATGTAGAGCGATCATTTCTTTTAAGTGACAGACGATATTGCTTGACAATTAAAAATTTGGAAACGTATTTAATTAGTTATTGCTTCTATTCAGGCTAAAATTAGTTATTATTTATAATTTTTAATATCAAATTAAAGCATTTAATATCGTTTGTATGTACAACCTTATGCCAGTGCTTTAATAAATATTTTTTAAAAATGTATTCATATGTTTTCTTTCGCTAAGTATATTTTTCAAATTCCATTCAAAGATAAATTTCTCTTATAATGCAATTTGTTCCTTTGCTCTTAATTGTTTCATAATAGTAACTTCCATCTATAAAAACTTTAACATCAGAAAAACATTACTTTCGTTCAAAGTCTCCTGTACGTCAAATTTATCGCAAACATATGCTATCTAGCGTCCACAACATCGAGATGTTTTATCTTTTGATAGCAAGTTTATCCCATTTGCATCTCATATTAATGTATGAGCGTACATTTGCACTTTAGATCCTTTCCGTCACCGTGAGTGTGACGCTCGAGGCCTTATGTGTAAGCTTAATGTCCGTTCTTTTTAACACATCCCCACGGTTCCACTTAATACTACCGCGGGCTACTTTTTTGTTCATCTTTTTTAGAGCGCAACCGAAAAAGTTAGAGGAGATAGCTTAAATCGATGTAGTTAATCTTCCGCAACGTCTTGCTGCGCTCGCCAAATTTAAGCAGACAACCCCTTAACCGTCGTCGCGATGTGACGTCGTGCGCCTTACTTTAATACTTGTCCCACTGTTGCAGTCACTGAGGGGTGGTTACGTTACGTTTAAGGTGACTCAAACGCAACTGGGTCAATGGAAAATTTCAGACTGGTTTATTTATCTTCTCCGCGTAACTTTGGAACCGCTTCTGTATGCATTTAGATCTTTGAGGTCATTATAAAATAATGGCTTCTAGTTTCATAGTAAAGAATATGGTAGATGACAGAATTTAATATTTTTAGACGAAAATTTGCGGAATCTTTTGTGGAAAATATATTCGTAATGAAATTTTGCAATGGTCTTCCCCATTATACCTCCTTGAAATAATCTATGCAATCTATTGAATTTTAGATTAAATATGCATTCTAGTACTTATTTCTATAGAGCAGTAATTCTGAACTTATGGGATGAGTTCTCTTAAAAAGGCAAATAATTCGAAAAATTCGCGATTGAAATAAAAATAAATACAGAGACATTCCATTTGTGTTATGTTATTCTCGACAGCCTGACGGCTGGGTAAAACTCGACGTGTCGCCGATGCGTCGACATACCGTCCAAATCATACGATCCAAACAAGGCAGAACTTTACAAAAGAATTACATTCATACATGACAATACACCAACGTTTCTCAATCTTTTAATATT
This sequence comes from Dermolepida albohirtum, assembly GCA_031893035.1. NCBI lineage: Eukaryota > Metazoa > Arthropoda > Insecta > Coleoptera > Scarabaeidae > Dermolepida > Dermolepida albohirtum. The sequence goes on from JAVIWB010006810.1 coordinate 91,913, forward strand.
TGCGTTTTAAATTTCGTTCACAATTCTCATCCCGCATCACCTCTCATATAATTTTCTATTCAAATCGCGTTGTAATAGTAATAATAGCTTCTATTTGAATGTGATTTGATGCTAAAGTCAAACTTAGACACTGCTTTAGTTACATTTCCACGAAAAGTTAAATTTGTTGATATTTGGCAACACCGATCCGTTTGTTCAGAATCGCTCTTTAGTTTAGGTCTACATATATAAAATCCTCGCGGCTTTTCGAGAAGTTTTCCGGGAAGTTCTTGAACATTCTGGAACGTCTGTCGCCATCGCGACACATGTGTATATATAGCATATAAATACTGCACCTCCTTCAATTCCAGCCAGCCTCGGGCGAGTCGATCCTCTATTGTGCATTTTGTAAATTATGTATTAAAATATTCTAGTAATAGTAGATTTAAACGGAATCATGGATAAAATTTAAATGTGTAAACGAGAATTCCACTACATTGAATCATGAACGAGTATACAGACTAGCATTGTTGCGGAGATGAAATCAAGAAAATGTTCTCCAAAATACGTGAATTTTGGGTTTATCATCACTGAAACAAATAAAGAAGAGATGTGGGACATTTGCTCAAAAATTTTGACAATAGAAAGTATGAAACCTTGTAACAAATTTGATCACTGAAGGTTGATATATAACCCCTTGCCACATTAATTTTCGTATTCTGTATACGTATTTCGACAACTAAGTTGTCATCATCAGCAGATAATTAATCACGGTGTCGCACCTGGAAAACTACGGCAAAAATATCCGTCCGGAAACAAATTCCCCACGCAATCCATACCACTGAAAGCCAAAACGTACACTACCAAACCTTGTAATAATTAAATGATATTTGAAAACGCTTCATAGTATGTTAACAAACCCGTAAAGTTCTTTGAATTAAAATTAATATCATATGAAAAGCTACGTAACAATTTTTCATGTCGATTAAATATTCTTAATGTAATTTTTGCATCCTCGGTGACTCCATTATAAGACGTTATTAACTTAATGTTCGTTCATACTTTTATTTTAGAGGCTTATATTTCGGTATTTTCTTTAATTTTGTAAACTATTTAATGTGATAACTTCACCTTGCGTGTACATACTATATGCTTTTAAATAAATGATGTCAAGGTCTCAACTTGATCTTCCGTTACAGATCCTTTATCACTTCTAACTCTTCCTTTCACAATACCAAGCATCACTATATTATAAGCTGTACTGTAGAAGACACCAGTTAACTTTGACGTTCTTTCTACAATGATCTTTTCCGTAACATATGCATTTTCTTCTTGTAAATTGTTATACACATTTCACAGTATTTGCTTAGCTTAGACCGGATAAATTTTTAACGGTAGTATTTATATTGTCCACCATCTAAATAGTTACAGTTACCTTCATATGTTTCATATTGTCTGCGTTCCCTGTCTTCCTGCCGAGATCTTCATATTTTCTTATAATCTTTAATGTCATTTTAATTATATGATGTTTAAATAATCTGACTATTAAATGTAATTCCCAGAACTAATATATATAAAAAAGCAAAATGAGTTCGCTTTCTTAGAAACAATTTGTTTAATACCACTCTGGCGATTAGAGTAAGAAACAGCTCACATCTTAGATGTGTTTACGTTGTTTCATTAAGTCCTCACCATAGTGGGTGCTACAAAACTACTTATCTGCAACTTAGTCAAATTAAAATATCTCAAAACGAACTGTATATGTAGAATGTTACCTTTTTCCATAATTGAAATCTTCATCCCTCCTAACAAGGCAGATTGAAATTTCTAATAGCAAAAGTGGTTTGCCTATAAAGACGATATCAAATTGTTCAAAAAATGCCTCGAGAAAGTTATTGCTAATACCAGGTAGAATATATATGACGAACGGAAAAATTGTAAAGCAATCTATATTACGTGTACACAAAATGATATCGATTAGTATGATCAAAACAGTAACAGAGGTTGTGTCTAAAATTTCATGTTATTCGTCACTAACAACAATAAGCTATTATTAAAATATTGTAGGATATTTGATGTACAAAAAAGACGATTTTTGTATTTGTATTACAATTTCATTAGTTTTTAAAGTAAACACTGCGTTATTATCTAATATATTAGTAAGTACTATGCTCGCAACTTTCATAAAACTTGAAAAAATTGAACGAGCCGCGTATACATCCATAGCCCGTAAATTTTATCATAATATTTACACAAACGATAGGACAAAAAAATGAAATGAACGCAAGAAGCAGATGAGCAGAATGAAGACATTAGAGAAAGAATAATTAATACATTTCTAGTTGAAAAGATAAATTGGATCAAAGTTAATGAACCAGTTCGAACAAAAAATATATAACTTCAGCGTTTTTTGACAGCACCGAATGTACTCATTATGAAGAAAAATGCTTATGATTAGAAGAGGGAGAAATTTTTGAGCCGACAACTTTTACACTGAAACATTAAATAAAGAACCGCTATTTCTGTTGTTCTCTTTTTTAATTCGTATTTTTAATTAACAATGAGAAGTCACGAAAAATTTCAAGATCTTTTATTCAGACAATGAAACTTAAGTAAATAAAGAGATTAGTATTCGTGTTCCTTTATTATTAATGTTTCTACACGCTGAACTTTTAAACTATGAAATCCAATAGAAATTAATACTTTTTTATTGGATGTAATAACAAAACAGTGAGAAGATAAAAGAATAAATGGATTTAGCTTATTCCCCTTCAAAAAAAGTAAGTAAAAAGAAAAACATTTTAAAATGTGCTGCGTCCAATTTGTTTTCAATTTAATTCCTTGCGTCCTTCTTTCTAAAGAAGTTTGGACACTACTCAGTTATATTAAATTAAATAAAAAAGTTTCGATTTCCGAAACTCGTTCTTTTTCGATTCGTTTTTTCTTGTTCCTTCCATGTAGTTTCGAAATAACAATTCAATTATATACAAACATGGATAAGATTTAAAAAAACGAAACTTTCTATAGTTAGTTCTAAAATGCGACTACAACTGCTAATGCCAAGTTAATAAAGTATGTTTAGATTCTCTTTCTTTAGTTTTGAAAATATGACTTCGTTTTTGTTAGATATTACATTGTTAAAATTGCAGTTTTTTTTCATATCTCTTACAGTCATTTCAAGACCTGTCCATTGGATTAAAAGAAATAGTTTACATTCATTCAAGTTTAATATTGCTTCTGCTCTTCGATTTGGAAATGCCGAATAACGTCTACAATTTTGTGAAATGATTTTAACTCGAACGCAAGAAGGTCCCGATTTTTGGCGTAAAGTAGTTTTGGGCTAGAAAGTTATAACACCCCGTTCTGCGCTTAATAGGAAAATAAATAAGCACCCGTGTCCTCACCTGTCAAACGATCCTATCATTTGACTTTCAGGGTGCTACACTAGCTGAAAAAAGGGATAGTTTCGGAGAGTGTGGGGTGGTAGATCCCTGTTTAATAAGTTGTAACAGGACACCACAATATTGTTACTCTGAAAGCCCCTATACCAATGCTGAAACAAAGATGTATAAAAAAAGTTCGTTATGCAGTTAACCAAAACCATAAAGAAAAAGGGAGTTCCTTTTGCAATTAACAAAAGTTAAGCGCTATACAAATTTATTGTATATTCATTTACTTCTGGATTACACGGTATAGAAAAAGATAGTTAATATTGAATAAGTATTTTAAGACAAAAGAAATGCTTACGTTACTGTTCTAATCTATAATATAAATACAAAAAATAGTAATTCCCTGCTATACGTATAGTTTGTTCACACTTGTGGTACAAAAGGAAAATCAAATAATGTAACTGCCTCTTATTGGAGACTTACAAACAACAATAAAAGAACAAACAAAATAATAGTAACAAATTTCAAAGAATAATGAGGTTCGGATTATAACTGAATTAATAGTTACTTAAAACAATTGACGTAATGACAAAAGAAAAAGGTCGACTGCTGTATATAAAAAGGTAAAGGATTAAATGAATTAAAAAAAACTATTGTAATTAGCTAATGGTAAACTAATTAATAGTTAACGAACAAAAATAAACAAGTATTACTAACCGTACAATGAGCCCTTAATAAAGTTCGAGTTGACAAATAAGTAAGGGAAAGATGTTACTGATAACCCATGGTACTATATATTAATGTGGCCTTTAATTAACAAAAATGAACGCTAATAGGTTAATGAAAGTATACTGTAATAACAAAGGGTGTTTAACGAACCAATAATTGGTTACGTCTATTAATTCTACAAATTATTTGAATAAATAAGGCTTAAATTACACACAGTGGAATCTAAACGATATTAAATGATCCCGTATCTAAATCGTAATGTAGCATTTAAACTTAGCCATTGGTACCACAATCTTTAGAATCAAATAACATTAACAATAAACTAACATAAAAATTATAATATTACGAACGTCTTTTATCCAAGGTTTTACAACTCCAATAACCTCGATGAATCTGGTCAAATTACTTCGTTAACCCTTAGGTAAGTTTAAATTCGTTTTCTTCAGTTTTTAGAAAATAATTTTGTTTTTGTTCGATTTTGCATTGCTAAAATTTTTGTTTTTTTTCATATCTCTTATCGGAAGCCCAGAAGAAGATAATTATTTACCTTTTCTATTTAGTTAAAGGTACTCAAGTTCGGTACCGTATTTACGAAAATAATTTAAATACAGAAAAGGACCTTTTATCGAACTGTAGTAGCTAATTTCCCAGTTGATTTACCTTAAATCAATCAAGAAATTGTTGGTCCCAATTAGATGGTATTTCACTCACTGTGGCAATATAATCGACTGACAATTCAATGAGATGTTTGAGAGCGAATGAATGAGACCAAAATGTAACTTGATAACAGCGCTCTTTAAAATCCCTATTTAAAGTTTCCGTCATTGGGAGAAACATAAGCATATAAATTGCTTGCCTCAATTGTTTTGAGGTAACAGACATATGTTATCTCGGATTGTGTTTTCAAAATTAGCTCTCTTAATTAATGTGTCGATTATTTCCGAATCAAAACCGCGTGATGTTCTTGAAAACACTTGAAAAATATTAGGTGTGTGTTCAAATTCAATTTCAAAGTTACAATTGTCCATTGCTGTTCCTTGTTCCTGTTCATAAAACTTACCTTGGAATTCGAAATTATTTTGAGACATACAAAGCTTTGTCAATTGCAAATATTAATTCAGTTTTTCCGGTTCAATCTTATTTCTATAAAGAAAATCTAAATATTTGAATTATTATCCACGTACACATACTTATACAATATCTTAACAATATATGATAGAAAATCCAATTAGTCCAAATGGTATCTCCTGAAGAAGTTAGCAGTACAAAGAACGAAACACTGGTCGTTATAGCAAGCGCACAGCTAAGTTTCGGAGATCTTGTTGTTAGTGAACACGGATGCGAAAGCCTATTAAATGGAAGAGATTCTGTCGTTTTGTTTTTGTAAGAACCTAGTTATTTCGTTATTGTTGAAACAATGCCAAAGATTTTAAAAATACTTTAATAAAAAGTACGCACGCTATCTCAACATTTTTAATCATATCAAACTGTGCGAGCCATAAATATATTTTTGGAGGGCTCGTGTATTAAATAAATATAAAACATAATTAACTGTGACCCCATAACAGGTGTTGAAACTTGCGTGTGGTAAATGACAAGCTATTATTAAGGGATTAGTCTTTTATCGTCTTTTTTCAGTGGGGATTGAAGGACCCGAGCATTAAAGCCGCTGAGCCTGAAATATGGTGAAAAATTTCAAAAGAAAATTCTGACAAATTTTTCAGAAACGTCGTTCTCTTAATAATTACATTTTTCCCTGTGTCCGTGAGTACATTACGTTACTGTTCATGGGTCTTGGCCTTTACTTAATTTTATAACCTCTTTCTCTCTCTCTCTTTCTCTCTCATTTTCTTCTCTTTTCATTTTATATCTACTGCTTTTAATGCGAAAATGCCGTATGAGTTATAAATAATAGCCTGGTATAAATATTCTAAATGTGGAATGGAAACTCTTCGTGTTTTTATGTGTCCTAAGGCGTACTGTGGCTTGAAAAATTAGAGTCAAAGAAAAATATTTAGAGAGACTAACTCGGTTAAAACCGATTTACGTCTTCAGGGTATTATTAATTTTGTGGTTCCTATTATATTTTTCTTGCCTTCGAATTAATTACCACATTCTTGGCTTCATTACGAATTCTATAATTACCATTTTAAGTAGTGCAGGTACCCTTTCCTCATCAAAAAGATTTAGATGTTTAGCATTTCGTTGCCTTCTTGTACAGACAGGAGGGGGGAACCTTTTTCATATTAGAGGCCACATTTAAAACAGGCAGTAACAAAGGAGGCCGTATAGATTTTATTAAACGACTACATATTTAAATACATTTTCAAATAACAATAACATAGTAGATGTATTTTTAAATAAATATATTAGATTAAAAGGACATATAATAGAAAATAGATAAATAATATCTCAAATTTATTTTAGTGGGTTATTCGCAATTGTTTCTTGCTTGAAACTAATAGAATATTTGGGTGAAACTTCGTAACGCGCAGCCTTAATTGATTCTCTAAAAGCATTTGAAATTTGAGTTAGCCCGTTATCTGGCAGACGTGGATATTCAACAGCAGTTTTCTATATTTCTATGGTATTTCAGTTTTAGCGTCCAAAGAGATTCGAGGATATTGTCTTCCCCTAACTCAAATAACTCCATTTGCAGTTCCGTAGGAGCATCAGATATATCTATTAAATGTGGCTTAAATATCAGATTCGTAACAGGAATGTGCTTATCAAAACCTGAAAATATTTCAGTATACTCTTCTATATCTACGTATTCACCGAATACTTAATTTTTACATTTTCGCTAGTTTCGAAAAGTGTTCTGCATCCGGGCTAGACAGTAATTTTGGAAAATATTAATTTTTGTCGAAGCGCTTGGATTTTTTGTCATCTTCATGTATATGCTTCGTAGCAGAAAGATATTTAAAATGTTTTGTTATGTCATAATATCAGACAGAAATTTAATATTTCTGCAAAATGCTTCATCTGATAGAGGATATAATTTTCCTTGTTCTTGACAAGAGTTTAAAATTTGTCTAAAATTTTTATCAAAACCTGTCCTGTTGATAGCCGGCGAACCTTGCAGTAGTAATACAGCAACTCAATACTCGACGTTTTCTTGGCTAAAGTTAGCAACTGCCGAAATTTGCGATGGCACATTGCATTTACATAAATATAATTAACAAATGCCCATGCTTTACTATCTGAAATATATGAATGTCCACACTTTGGTAGGCAAGTAAGAGATTTTTGTTAGTCGAAATTATATGAACCGGTGGATAGGAAGCGATTCAGCATCTTCTTGGCCACCAATGTCACCAGACATACATACCCTAGATTATTATTTATGGGGACGTTGAAAAATTTGGTTAATGCAGAACAACTTGTTGCTAAAATTTTGGATGCTATATAAACTAATCGCGCTGATTCTGGGACTGTTGCCAGAGCTACTTCTCCAACTCTAAGAAGAGCTACACTATGTATATATCAACCGGATGGAGATTTTGAACAAATTCAATAAAACAACTTCTCTCTGAACGATTTTCTTTAAGATTTTTTTGCAGAAGTACATACATAATACGTACATTAATATGGTTATCTAAAGCTACAAATGCTTGTAGCTTTATTACGATAGTTTTAACATGTGGGAGTAAACACTAGGGAGTAAAACGCATTCGTTCTCTCAAGCCCGCAGAAGGTCCTCAGCACTGGAAAACCGCCTCCCTTCTAGCTTCATTTTCACATGCGGGAACAGTGCAAAGTCACAGGGGAACAAGATCTGAACTGTAGGGACGCTGCTCGAGAAGTTTTAATCGTGCATTATCGTGGTCGAGGAACTAGGTCTCCATTCTTGACTTTGGCCGCAGGTTCTTCATAGATCCAATGACTTTAGGCAGGCACTGTTCAGTATACCACTTAGCTGTGCCTGTCTTCTGTGTGTTCAAAATGAAGCGTTCCACAATTCCACTCGATTCGAAAAATACAGCTATCATTTTCTTCTTTACAGATCGGGATTTTTTGACAACTACGGGTGTGTTCTCACCATCAAAGACGCGAACTTTGTTTTGAGCTTTGGTCGGCACATCGTAATAGTACAGCCAAATGTCGTCACCTGTCACGATGTTGTTCACATACCGAGATTGTCCTTATTAAACTTCTTTAGCATCTCCCAGCACCAAGTCACACGTCGTGTCATCTGTTCTTCAGTCAATCGATGCAGCACCCAGAGAGAACAAAGTTTCTACACCTACAAATGATCATGCAGAATCGAGCGAATTGCTGATGCATTTAGGCTTGAAGTACCCTCTATCTGTTGATGGATCACTCGCTTGTCCTCGCCAAGCATTTCCCTCACAGCAGTAACGTTTTTCTCCGTAACTAACGTTCGTGGCCTTCCCAACCTCTCAGCCTCCTCCACTGTTAAATTTCCCCTTTGGAATTCTCTATACCACCTGAATCTCGTTGTGCGATGTGGACAAACATCACCTAGTGCAAGAGTCATTTCTTCGAAGCACTGGTCTATGTTTAAACCACGCACGAAATTATATCGCAAAACTGCCCTTATCTCATTGCGACGCCATCGCAAGCACTTTACACTCTCACTGCTAATGAATAACTGAGCGCATCGACATGGCGTGGCGGCTACTATGCACGTATGAACATGTCTCAACATGCAGCAACAAGCAGCTTCCTATGATTCATTGTTGCGTCATATTGCAATTTTTTTCTGATACCCTTTGTATATTCCTTTTGTAACAATCTCAAGAATTATGGTTAATCTATAGGGTTTTTTTTACTTTTTTTAGTTTGGATTCTCTTCATTTTATTGCATTTCCGTTATCATTACTACTGTTATTATTTATATATTATTTTTCGTAAAACGTGGCTCGTGAACAAAGAAAATTGTTTAGTACTTGTAAGACAGATTACAATTTCTACTTGGGAAAATACTACGTAATTTTTTGTTTCTAATTGTACAGTTCCTAGTTGAAATATCCTCGAAACTTTGATTCAGTTAAAACTGAATGTTCTATGCATTTCCATTACGTTTAAAACGTTTCTCATCTGAACGCACATTTATTTCATCCCGACGATTACTTATCGTTTTCCTCTAGACTTTTTTTTGTAATTTCAATTCGAATATTGGTGTTTCCGCACGGATAATTTTCAACAAAAGTAACTTCGTTTACGCGTATTTACGTAAGTTCATCTTATATGCGGCACTTTGCAAGCTATAGTTTACTCACAGAGCATTTACCTAACAATACAAAGTAAAAAAGCAGTACCCCTATATACCCACGCTCCTTTTACAGAGAATTGTAAAGCTTCCAAACTAATCTACAAAAAACGTACACGATCGCGTTAATAAAACTCGTTTTATTTGTGCTGCCGTTTCGAGTTTTTTAATGGAATGGATTGTTCTTGCTGTACTTTTACGTTTTTGTAATTTTCCTTTTTTCTTTTTCTACAGACAAAAAGAAATGCGGTTAAAATAGAGCCCAAAGGCATACATATAAAGTTCATAATGAAAATGCGGAAGACAGAATCGTCTATATTCGTAATGTGTCGGAATCTTAGTTTATATTTGGAACATGTGTTGGTTGCGTGACCAAAATTATTTATTATTATTCAATACAATTTCACTAAATTTAAGCTTCGACGGATGAATGCCGGCATATACGCGGCATGACATTTTTCTCGCTGGGTTTGGTGCCGCGTATACGGCTACAAAAGTTTTTTTTAACATTTTTTATCACTGTTGTCATGTAATAAATGCATTAAATGTTGTGGCAGACCACTTCTATGCATTCGTTGCTGGTATCTTTCGCAGTTTTTTTCTACATACGTCAGCGTGTATTAACTTTTTAATATTTCCGACTGAATTTTCGATCATAATTACCATCTAGACCCTGCGCGTTTTTCATACAATAATTTTCTATTGAAATTGTACTGTAATTATAATATTGAAATTTGTTTATATGAGGTTTAACGACAAAGTCATATTACGACATTATTTTAAGAACATTAGCAGGAAAGAGAGGCCTCTGAGCCATTTGCTCAAAAATTTTAGCAGCAGACAGCACGACACCCAATAAATTCAAACTTCTTTAACAAACACGGAAAATTTTTCGAGCTAAAGTTAAAACCATTCGAAAAGCAAGAATAGGTTCTTCAAAATATTTTGTTCCTGGATAAAAAAGCTTTACTTGATTCCTATAAAGTTTTATATAAAATAGTCGGATGTAGAAAGCCTCACACCATTGGCGAGGAACTAATTCTACCCGCTATGATTGACATTGCTAAAACTGCGTTTAGAGATACTTTTGTCAAACAGTTGCAATAGAACATTTATTAAACGATACTGGTGTCCGCCGAATTGGCGCTGTAACTGAAGATGAAAAGTATCATCGTTTCGGTAAGTTGCGTGGCAAATTGTTTTCAATTCGGCTGGATGAAGCAACACAAAGTAATACCAATAGTACTCAAAGGCACATCGCTTACATTGTTTAATTTATTAAATGATTTTGTAAAGGAGCCGAACATAGAGTGGAAAAATTGTGCGTTGGAATATACATCGACCGGCTTGTACAATGTCTGGAAAATTCTAAAGTAAGTGTAAGTACTTGTATAACAAAAATCGCGTCTGCACATTGTATGAGTCACACAGAAGCTCGACTTCTAAACAAATGTGTCGTCGTCCGAATATTGTACTTTCCTATCGTAGGAAATTATATCAAAATGAGATCCGTTAAATCAAGAATCTTTGTTGCATTTTGTAAGGGCATGGACACAATACATTCAGCGTTTCTCTCTTATAGCGAGACAATGCAGTTATGACGTGAAAAAGTTTTGTAAAGTGCATATGAATTAAGAGACGAAGTCGCCATTCTTGAAGAGGAAAACAGATTGGTAGCTGAGAAATTTCGAGATGATTTGTTTGTGATGAACTTAAGTTACACCTTTTTCCGCATTAATTTTCGTATTCTGTATACGTATTTCGACAACTAAGTTGTCATCATCAGCAGATAATTAAACAGTGTCGCACCTGGAAAACTACGGCAAAAATACCCGTACAAAAAACAAATTCCGCACACGATCTGTACAGTGGAAAGCCAAAGCGCACACTAGACATACAGTGTGAGTTTTGGCTTTCAAAGGTTCAAGCATGGAAAGTTACACACTTAAGAAGAACAAATGTGTAACTTTACTAAGGATCATGCATCACGATACAGTTGCCAATGACTATGCTAAGAATAAGAAATAGCCCGAATTATCTTTTATTTGTATTACATTAAAACAAAAGGTGGTGCCGATGTTATGGACCAAATGGTATCGCATACACATGCAAAAACAAAATACGATAGCCTATGATGTTCTTTCAATATAATTCCTATTGAGGCACTAAATGCTTTTGTTGTTTTTATCAAAGAACATCTAAATTATAATGCTGATCTCGGAATCGCAGAATCTTTCTAGAGGAGTTAGCAAAGAACCTGTTGATACCTTAAATGGCAAGAAGATCATACACTCAAAAATGAATACATGAAAAAATTTATTGATATTTCTGATCCACCAAGAGTTCAAATAAAATAAACGATCAAGAGAAAAAAATGCCTTCAAAAGTAGAATTGTAATGCACAAAATCTAACAATATGCGATACTTACTTTACTAAACTATAAACGATTTTTGCTATATAATAACTATATTTGTTTTTTATGACATGATTTTTCCAATATAGTTTTTTTCAATAAGTTTGTGCATTTTATAATTTTAGTTTTAATCAGGGGGGTTGGTAGGCAAAGTTTGTGTAAAAGTAGATATTGTAATAGATATGCAACCTAGGGTTAAAAAATAATTATTGTCCTTTAGTAAACAGGATTGTATGACAATAGAGATTATATGAAGAAAAATATTTACAACAGCGACCTGTAAAAGCTAATATATTAAATACATATATTTTCCCAGACTGTACAATGGTACACTCACGCCAGTAACACACAACAATCGATATGCTTTCAGCTACTTACACTTGCTGCAATACAGGAGCACTTCGGAAGCGTTGTGAAAGGACAGAACGAATGCGGCAAAGGGTCTAAAAAAGAGAAGAAAAGAGGCCGAAACGATTTGAATAAGCCGAAAAGTATACTCACGTTTAATTAACATCGTTTCAGCGTTTTAGTAGTCATCGTACAGCTTGTTGTATTCGAATCGAGTGCCCGAGCAAAGAAGATAAAGCACGAAAGCCATTACTCTTCCACGCGTATAAAAAATAAAAAAGTAGAAAAGAAGCACCGGCGCTGGATGTGAGTTCTATAGATGGCGAACCGTAACGATGCGTTAATGCGAAGTAAATTAATGAGGAAGCAATAGGCGGTAAGTTGTGGAGAATGCAAGGAACGTTATATTTACGGTAAACAGTACTTTGTAAGTCATCCGCGTCATCCTTGGACGAAAACGTGTTTTCTCCTCAATCGAAGTTCAGATTCTTTATAGGACGGCGCCTATATATTTATCATAGCTTACAGTTAATTAAATTTGTTCCCAAACAGCCCGAAATAAGTGGAGAAATGGACTTTCGAATTTTAATTACGGACGAAATAGAATTTCTCATTTTTATTTAAAGCATATTTACATTTCGAGAATTAAATGTTGAATAAAATGTAGGTAAACGGATTCAGTTTATTAGTGCCTAGATACCAATTAATTCGAACGAAATTCTTCTCTAATTTTGATGCAACGTAATAGACTAATAAACAAAAGCAAAAATAGGATATTATTATTATTCAACTGTTTCTGTTATCGACTATTAGCACTGCCTTTCGAAGAAAATATTAGACACCTTAAAGCGTCGACATTAAATTGATTTTTAGTTTCAACTATTATAAGTTGAAGGAAAAAAATATATACTAGGACTTTGCTGTTTCGACTGAACTTGTAGTTCCAATGGTAACAAAGTTAGCAATGGTGAATCAATAACTTTAGACATGATGTATGAAGATAGTCTAAATAGTTTCCAGTCTAATAGAGAAACGAGAATTTTTTGTCCCCTCCACCTCTATAGCCTCTTTGGAAGTGTATATACTTTCCTCAGCGAAGCGGCCATCTTTTAACAGTTCTAAACAGTAATTGGCAACTTGTTCTGCAAAAGCGGCGTTTGCGAATGTGATGACCACGTCATTCGATGAAAATCTCCGTCCACCGAGTGAAGCTTCATGTCTAAGAAGCAGAAGAAAGCTATTGGCATCAGATATGGTGAGCTATCAATCAACATAAACCCCAATTCGTGAATTTTTGCCATGCAAACTATTGAAGTGTGAGATGGTAAGTTGTCTTGGTGGAATAGGACCATTTTTTTCTTTAAAAGCAGATACTTTTCTAGAATTTCTGCAATCAGCTGCTCAGGTAATAACACAATATTTCGATGGAGCCTGTGGTTGATTAACTTAATCACTTAAGGTTGATATATAACCCCTTTCAACGTTAATTTTCGTATTCTGTATTCGTATTTCGACAACTAAGTTGTCATCATCAGCAGATAATTGAACGGTGTCGCACCTGGAAAACTACCGCACAACACTCGCACGAAACAAATCCGTACGCGATACGTACTGTCGAAAGCCAAAACGAACACTGGTGAGAGAGCGTGCGTTTTGGCTTTCGACGGTACGGATCGTACGTATACAGAATACGAAAATTAATGTGGAAAGAGGTTGTATATCAACCTTAAGTGATTATGTCCCAATATTGTTTTGCCCTTTTCAAGATAGTCGATCAAAATAGCTCCATAACTATCCCAAGAAACAATTGCCACCTCTTTCCTGGCCGATAGAATAGTCTTCGTCCTTTTCAGAGCCAAACATTAGTAAGCATTGTACCAAAAATAAATAAGGCTGTCCTTTTATTATCAACATTATACCACGATGCATAAATTGGTGTCAATAACAAAAACAAATCTAAAATCATCATATTTTATGACACAACAAAAGGAGTTAATGTTTTGCAATAAGAGTGTAAGTCATTTGGCTAAATATCTATCCGAATTGGAATAATCCGAAATCAAAATTATGACGAAAGTTGTTCCTAAAATGCTTGATTCCGAATATGGCAGTACCACAGATACAGCACCGCAGCAATCGATATTTGAATAAATCTGCTGTTGCAGGCTTAAATGAAGCGCTGCACTGAGCATCCATCAGCATGAACGTTGATTTCCAGCCAGATGATACATCGACTAAAAGCGACACTCGGCGTCGCTGTCACATGTGCCTATCCGCGTCAAAGCATTGTTGCAGCTTATGCAAAAGAAGTGTATGCACAAGACATAATGTTCTTATCTTTTGAATATATTTTTTTATATATTTCGAAATCCAGAAACATATGGACTGTGTATAATATTTTGTTTATATATAGCTTGTTTTGTATAAATAAATAAAGAAACCAATAACATTTTAATTATTCCCATGATTCTCATAAGTGACAGTGTCACATCGTAATATGATTTATTATAAAATCACGTAGTATGATTAAAGTTAAAATTCTTAAAAGACAATCTTTGAGATGTATGTATGTATTTCTTTATTTAGTAACACCTATCATTTATAGAGTAAAATCCTTTTTCCTGGGAAACCATCCTACGATAAAGCATACTTGCAAATACTTCGCTTTCTAGAACATTCTTTAAGCAATATCAAAGTACAACTTAAACCAAAAATAAAATGTTTGGACATTTTGAAATAATCTATTCCCTTAACTCACCTTCACGTTGTTATTTGCTTTGAAATCTCGTAAATTTGCAAATAAATGTTAAAACGTAATATATTTTCTTCAGAATGATAACATCGGATTTGATGGTGGTCGTCTTAAAGAAAAATCCATAAGTACGTAATTCTACTGGATTCAAGGTCATATTAATAAACAACTTAATGCACAAAATAGACGATCCAGTGAAAAACAGCTTAAACAAAGCTTTCTTCGTCTTAACTTCCGGGCTTGAGCCTCGTCTTCGATAATCCTGCTACTGACGTTTCGTCACCACTTGTATGGGACATAATCAGAGTTTAACTCCTGCTACTGCTTTCGCTGTCGCACCGAGACTGGTTTAGGACTGTGATGGATGGGTTTACATAGCATATCGGTCACGGACAAATGACCAATATCTATACAAAACCATCCACCATATACCTACAGCAGTAGCAATAGTTAAGCGCTGAAGATGTCCCATACAAGTGGTAACGAAACATTGGTAGCGTAATTATCGAAGACGCGTTTCCAGTTCGGAAGCCAAAATGAAGAAACTGTGGACAACGACCACGGAAGTCTATAAGACAGATTAAAGTTTAAACAATTACACAATGTATAGGTTAGTACTCAGATTTTATGAACCATTTGCATTAGCGGAATGCAATGGAACGGATATATATATATATATATATTATTATTATTATTATTATTATTATTAATTATACAGGTGTTTCTCGATTTTCTCGCTTTACGATCGCTAGACTGAAATCTGATCATGACTATTACTCAGCTTATCTCCATAAAATAGCTATTATAGAGTCACTAGAATATTAATGTAGATTGATTGCGCAGACGTACATAAGTCACATATTATTAGCCTGACAATTTGAATAAAGATAAAATAAAGAAATTTATAAATAGTTTAATTGAACAAATCGTACCACTGCTTACTAATATTGTCTTATTGAGTTATAGTAATAAACGTTTTCAGGATTACTGAAACATATGATACTGAGTTTTGATACCGAGGCCAAAATAAAAAATAGATCTCATAATGTAATCTAAACATATATTAAGTTCACAATACTACACTACATATATAGATGTTGAATTTCCTTGTTTAAAGACTAATATGAAACGCGGCAAGTAATCCTATCCATAAAGAGGTTGGATTTGATATTCAACCTCTATAAGGCTCGAATTTTGCTTGCGGTTATCTTCAAAACAATGCATGTAACCCGACACGTTCTCCGGATGTGTGTTTATTTGCTTAAATTTCTCGTTGGAGAAATAGGCTGCTATGGCAACAAGGCACACGGAAAAGACTTGTAGTATAAATTGTATATTTTGCTCTGATATAAGATAGATCAAATTTTCATTAAAAGATAGAAACTTACTCGCGTGACATCAATATAACTAGTATTATGGGTAACTATAAGGATTTACGTTTTGTACATGATGTTAGAATCGTAGAACACATTGTCTCTAATATTACACAAATGTCGACAGCCTGAATAGTTCTAAAACAATGTTGTAATATTGAAACTACAACTATTGTGTTAAATATAAACTAATCAACGATTAAATTAAAAAAAAATCTGAACACCTTTTAAACGGAAGAACGTTGATAATACCGATCACATGCATAAAGCGCTTGCGCTGTTTGCTAATCAACGATCGACGATCTACCAGATGTGTTAGATGACCAATATCTACGTGTCAGTTAGTAAATATACCACTCCCAAACAAACCAGGTAACTCTCTCGAGCTTGAATTTTGGTATTGGGATTTGAAAACTCGCTGTTAAGTGTTACTAGAAATTATTACCTTAAGAATTTACAATAATATTGACATGTGCTATAATACTTTGAAAGGTATTATACTGTCGTAAAAAGAACAAATTACACAGTAAAAGTATATACTTATAGAATTTTGTACAAATATTCACTGTATTGAGGTAACAAAATGTAGAAATTCAGTCTTCACTTCATTAGACATGCTCCGACAAAGTAGAATTGTCGTCGTTGATATGTGTATATGTAATGCATTGTGTGTCTTCGTTGGGAGGTGTTCACTTGTATTAAGGAGTTTCGTAAGTTCTCTTGACGCAGTTTCATAAATTGAAAAATCGAGTACTGTCTGACGCACGAAGTAAGTTTCGTTTGTGAATTCCAGATTTAGTGTATGATGGCGCAAAAGTGAAACGTTTAGTTTACCACTGATTATATATTGGACGACATGTGACTGCATTCTGGAATTAAGACGCGCTCTGTGAATTACCAAGTTAGAAAACGTTATAAAAGTTTGTACCATCTGTTCGCAAACGTATTGAAAGCAGAATGAAATCGATATTGGCAAAAGAAATTCCAGTTATGTGTAGACGAAGCTAAAGATTGTGAAAAAAATTTATTGTTAATGTCATAGTACAATGGTACCACTTAAACAGTCATCTTCAATCTGAAGATGACTGTTTTTAGCTTCCAGAAGATTACGAGAATCTACTGTCCGTCGCACTGAAACTGCTCATTTTCAGTGCGACAGACAGTAGCAGTAGTCGAGCTCCGAAGATGCCCCATATGAGTGGATACGAAACGTCGGCAGTTATACCAGGGACGTGGTTCCAGCCCGGTAGCCCAGAAGCAGATCGCATGGACCACAACCGCGGAAGTCTACGTACCAGATTACTAACTCTATCGCCCAAAACTGATTTAATTGCTTAAAGACGATGTGGAATGTCTGAACTTATCACAAGAAGAAAGACGTCATTCCTGCCACTCTTCAATTATATTCTTTTATGACACGCGGAGGAAAAAAAAGGGGAAGAAAGTAGTAAATTACGAGCTCGTTATTAAAAAACAGCTAGTTTTAAAAATACTTAAAAAACTTGAAATGAATATAAAGATGCGTTTATTAAGTGAAAACAATTGAAATATTATAACAAGGAAGAAAATGACATTTCCGGTGGCATCCATAACCAAATTGAAATTAAGATATCTAAGATAGCTTTAGCGTAGTCATAAAGGATCAAAAATAATCACTCAATATTAAACTTAACTGATTACATTCAGTAATTGACCAGAATTAATAATAAAATAATTCCAATAAGATCCCAGTTAAAAAATAAGAAATATAAAGAAATCTGTTATAAGTATGAAAATTATGTAATTACAACATTTTAAAAAAGAGATTTAATGTACACAAAAATGAACAAAACATTTATTGTTAACCTAAACCATCAATCCATTACAATCTCACTTTCCATGGAAAAATTCGAAAACTACCTCTTCTTCTTCGACGTCGGATGATTTTATGACTATTATATAACCACAAACAAAACCAGAATTCGTCTGCGAAAAAACATTATTCTATTCTTCGTCCCAATCTGCACGCACAATTGTAATACAAAGGCACAATTCCATCTAACATAGTGCGAGGCAGTTTTGGGCTTGAACGATAGGAAATTAACCCAAATAAACGAATATGGCAAAACATGGAACGCGTTGTTATTCTACGACCTATCTCTGCAAAAACACACAGCTCTAGGTGCTATGTCGATTCATGACAAAGAATCTTAACCCCTTTTCTTCCCGGTCAGTCGTTTTTAGGTTTTTCAGAGCCTCTCCTCTTATATTTATTATATTCTTAAGACCAATTCTTTAAACAACGAATAGCTGTGACAGTATTTCTGCGTCATGTAGTCTAACAATACGATTTTCTTTCAAAACCGCTTAGCTGGCAATAACTTAATTTTCTTAGAATCCTTAATATTTTATTAACTTTTGTCAACTGTAGACTGCTGCCGTTGAATAATCAAACTAAACTGATTCAAAATAAAGAAGAGAGAAACGACACAAAGATTTACTGCTTTCTTGTTACTTTTTCTCAACAAAACAGACATTTGTTTTAAAAGCATATATTTTTAACTAGATGATGGGCCTTTTTTCCACTTAATGTACTCGTATATATTACATTTCGTTACATGTAGATTTAGTTCATTATGAAACTAAATAAATTCCACATATCCATATTATTATGAACGATATTTTATACGAAATACAATACCTTTTTATTCAAAAACATTTTCATCTAGTAGCAAAATAAGAAAAATCAACTTACCATTAAGAATATGCACGTAAGTGCTGGCCGGTTGTGCATTACTGGGAACACATGAATAGTTCCCGGAGTGCCGTGTGACGGCATTTGTTATCGTTAGCGTGCTCGTTTTGGCCGCTAGCTCTGTAGTGACGTTGATTCCTCGGTCGACGTCGTAATTTATCATACGATTATTGTGATACCAGAACACATACTGGGGAGGCTCTGTACTCTGTAGTACAGTGCATTGTAAACGTAGGCCGGAACCAGGTTTTAGAAATTTCTCCGAAGGTCCCGATATCTCAGCTCTTGCCTCTGTAAAAATATCAAACACACATAAAATTCTTGTCAATGTGATGTAATTTAACTTTCTATTAAAGCTATTTCAGTCGTCTGGAGTATTTTAATGATTAAAATCTTCGGCGGTTAATTTATGGTCGCTTTCAGAGTAGTCTAACAAGAATTTTTAAATGCCAAATTAATAGATCTTATTAGGTTACAGCGCTATTACCTCCTACATTTAATTTATTTACTAAGGGGTGTTAAATGGACAGTTTATTGCCTCCTTAAGTAAACTGATAAATAACAATGATAATATTATTTAATTTATTATTTGCACGTTGTACTTAGTAAATTTATTACAGTCGCGTGTACAGCTAGCTTAAGGGCTGCAATGAATGCATATAAGAGGAGAAGTTACAGAAGTTAATAATTAATAATAGTTTACGATAAGCATTAAAAGTGCAGGGAGTGTCAAGCTGAAAGAAGGATTATTAGCGGAAATAAAACGACAGAATTGCTCATTAAATTTCATTTACTAATGTGAATCAAACCAATTCTTGAAGTTTGAATATGTTAAAATAAAAGTAATTAATAAAAGCGAGGGGAATAGATAAAAGATATAAGTAATGGTAAATGCTTTAATAAAAATAAATCGTGTTAAAGAACTGTTTAGTCAAGTTATAAATACTGGTACACAGAAAAATCGACGCCAAATGAAAACGAATTAATATTTAAAAAAAATTTTTTTTTGTTTTTATTGGGTTATTCACTGGCTACAAATCTTAGAACAACTTATTCGAAATGACTTCCATTTGCCTTCCAGCACTTCATGCATGTGGAAATTGTCCACTGCACGAAGGCCCCGCTTCAACGAGTCAATATTTGGGTGTTGAGTAGAGCAAGCCGGCATGGCGTCCAAAGAGATGCCCTCTAATACGGACCACAACTTGTAATCCAACGGGTTGAGGTCTGGACTACCAACTGGCCAATCATCCGTAGATATGATGTTCGCAACGTTGTTTTTGAGGCACAGTTGAGTCGTTTTGGCTTTGTGAGCTGGAGCAGAGTCTTGCTGGAAAGTCCATGGCTTATTGGTGAATATTGATTGGTTGAGAGGTTTCACAATGGGTTCCAAGACGGTCGATTGATATACTTTGACCGACCTTTTTACTCCTTTCTCGCAAAAATGGAGCTTGGTAACGCCATGGTAACTCACCCCCCACCATACCATTACAGACGCGGGATGGTGGCCTCTTTAAACCCTCGGGATGAGTTGGGATGCTTCTCTGGATGACCTAGCATACACACGATCATTCTGTTTATTGAACGATTCTTCTACGGTGAAGATTTTCTCGTCAGTTAAACAGAATTTGTCTGCGAGCGTTCTTCGCGTACCGGCTGAATAACGCTCGATTTTCGCATGCGTTCTTCCTTCAATGCGGCTGTGAGCAGGTGTCCAATGCGTCGCTTGTACGCGCTGAGTCCCAAATCTTTGATAATGCAAGACATGGATTTTTGCAAAATTTGCATTTCCCGAGACAAGATTTTCTGTTTTCGCAGCGGTTTTCGGTCAATTCGTTTCTTCATGACTTTCGGAGTTCTCACAGTGCGCGGACGGCCGGATCTTTGACGGTCTCGTACTCCACCAGTATCCTCAAACAACTTCACAGCACGATACACAAAATTGCAAGTGATCCCAAGCGGTCGCAACGTCCTAAAGATATCGCCTTTCTCCATGTTGCATTTTAGTAGGCCGACTACAACAATACGATTTTCGATGTCGCTCTATTCCATGATTGTAAACAATTAATATCAAAAACTTTTTACGTCAAAATGAAACATAAATGTCAACTGTCAAATCGCAATCAATAAGAAATTGATGCGCCCAGTGTTGCAGTCGTAATGAGTGCGTTCAGTTGTGCACCAGTATTTATGACTTGACTAGGTACAAGGGTTAGAACGAAGTATGTATGCACTGAAATAATACGTGAGATACTTGCGTGTGTGTGTATATATCCTGAGCCAGGTGCTATATATTATATATTTTGCAATCATGAGATGTATTAACGTTCGTAGAACTACCATGTGTTTTACCTTTGAAAAAGAACTAGCCCTTTTTAGAATCTGGACTTTTTAAGACAGTCGGTATGGTAGAGGGGGGAATACTAGTCATATTTGAATTAACCAAAATGTAGAATATGTGGCAGATAGATATTTGGACAAAATAATAAACGTGTATTAAACTGCTTCTGGGTTTCCGGGCTGGCTCCGCGTAGACGTGCCATTTGTATGGGACAAAATGTAGAAAACTGCACAGTTTATGTTTAGCCCTGAAGATGTCCCATACAAATGGGTACGAAACGTCGGCAGATATATAGTGACGCGGTTCCAGCCCGGAAACCCAGAAGCAGACAGCATAACGTACCAAATTAACGTGTATTAAAGTTCGAATTTATAATTGTATTTAGAAATTAGTTCAAATGGAATTGATATTAAATGTGAGTGGAAAATTTCTGAGAATATTCAAAGAATTGTCGTAAATATACAAGGACTTTAATTGGAAAAATAACGACCGTTGGTTTATTAAAGTAGTACGTGACCCGAACAAAGAGATTCTCTATCCGACTATTGCTTACGAGCGTCGTCTTAGTCATCATAATAATAACTGTGTTTAAGATAGAATCTTATTTAAATTATATAATTTAAAAACATGATAAAAAAGAACTTGTTATATATGGAAAGTATAACACTGGCAAATTGGGGAATTAATTGTTTGTGATACAATCGAAATTACTTTTCAAAAGGCTTATTCGGATCATCCACTGGATTTCTATATCTCAATAATGCAGAGAAACTTATTAAGTGCTGTGGTTTTAATTTTATAGAAAGTAAGAACATTAAAGTCCCACTTAAGTGCATTGTAATATTTGTATTTCAATTTCATTGCACACTACTACCGAGCAGTGCAATTTTCAACATCGTTTTTTATCTCTAAGGTGGTCTATATCTCTCCCGGTGCCGTCCAGTGGTGAGGAAAAATAATTAACACTTCTTCCCTTCTCACAATGAGGAGGGGTTGATAACAAAGCCATGTAACACTTTACATAAACCAAACGCACACTGTCGCTTCCGTTGTCATAAAAGGTCGAAAAAACTTATGACCCCATTAGGCATCCACCACAAACCAAAAAAGAAAGTGTTATATGAGGCGACAAAGTACAGAAAACGAAGAATTAGAACACTACAGTTGGGTTTTTGAAAATTACAGTAAGATTAGCTTATAGAGCTATTATGTGCAGATGATATGGCAAATATATAACAAAAGAGTTGAAACAAAATAAGAATATAAATAAAAAGAAACTTTGACAAACTCGAACAAACTTAAAATTAACATTAATACGTGTAATGTTAGGTCTTTCACTCGCAAGAATATGACAATTTAATCATTCTTTATGGACGGGCCAACAACTTGAAAAGAATAGTGTTATCACAGATTTGGGAAATATTTTGTGGTCGAGTCTTTTCATGAACGTATTTCTAAAGTTTGTCAATCCACTCTTGAAACAGTGGCTTTTATTTTGAGAATATTGAAATATTTTCATAACCACATCCTTATTCATCACGTATATCACTTCCAAATTAGAATATGAATCGCTCATCTTCGCAGCATACATTCAAAGTCGATTTCTAAAATATTTGTTATTTTAATCTACAAGCATTTGTCTTTACTGCAGTACATTGTTAAATTGATAACATGAACAATGCTAATTCATTTATTTAAACTTATTCACAATAGTACACGATTTCATTCACAATAAAGTCGATTATTGGTTCGAATTACGTGGCCGTGAAGATATACAATGCTTTGCCTTATAGGTTTAGGGACCTACCATGGATTAATCTAAAAATATTAATAAAAAAGGTGCTGATGGAGAACGTTTTTTATTCGGTAAATGACTACTTGAAGCATAAATTTTGACATAGCCTTTTTGTGTTTTTTATATTTTTATATTTTCTTTATATTTTAATTGGTACTCTGGTGTATTGTTATGTATAGGTCTTGCGGATTTTAACGTATTGTGAGCGCATTAATAGTGTTTTTGTTTATCCATGATTGTTCCATGACGTGTATATGTACATATATATCAATAAAATTATTATTATTATTATTATTATTATTATTAGTCTTTTTTGTCAGTCTTTTATTTAATGTTCCATCTTAACTTGATTTTTTTAAGTAGTTCTGTTAATTATATTTGTATAAATTTAATCTATTATTACTTGTTTATTAAAGTGATTCGTTCCATTTTAAATTTAGTTTGGAGGGTTCAACACATGTTTTGTTCAATACGGAGAAAGCGGTATAAGTGCTTTCGTTTCTATCTATAGAAATTTTATTTCTATTCGAGAGATTGACGTATAATTCTCTCACTATTTCAAATAAAATTCAAAATTGTAATTTACTACGTCTGAGTTTGATCAGATAATAAAATATTATAATCTTTAATCACCCGATGAAGATTTTATAGGGTGAAACAGTTGTAATGAATTACAATAAACCTTTCTAAAGTCTGTTTGAAATCAAGTGATCAACCCGAACCATTTTCTGTACAACCCCGGAATCAACCAATAAGATATTACTTTATAGGAGACGGACTGTTTTAGGAACCTTATTCCTCCCCTATTCTCGCCCATCGTAAATTTCGAGGATTAAGAATTCGTAGATTCGGGGCGCCTACCGATGTTTTGGCTATATCATACATTCGCTCTGACTTCTTTTTCCTGCTTTGCCATCATATTTTTCGACAAGTCTTTAACAGTGTTTCAGGCTTGCTTATCTTCAGTAAGAATTTCTTTGAAATTGTGTACAATTACATTTTCTCGTAGTTCACCCATATCTATCTCCTCTCACCTGTCCATATAGCGCAGTGCAAAAATGTGTATTGAGTGGTGTCTTGGGCGCAATACCTGCATTCATCGCTTTCTGTTTTTCGAATCTTTATGATATACTCGTATGTGCTCAATACACCGCTAACTGTTAGTATCTGCCACATATAGCAATCAACATCATTCTGCTTGCAATTTAGCCATTCTTTTATTTTCTGAGAATAGCTTTTTCCTCCAGTAATATATTATGGACTCTTTGTTTAGGTGTTAACTATCTCATATCGTTTTAACTGTCCCACATCGTACTGCTTAGTTGCAAATACAGAGGTACGATTCCTGATATAACCTGCAGTGTCCTATTCGACACAGTTGTTTTGTGGACTTTTTCCACTAGCCCTGTATATATTTCTTCCCTATTTGAAATACTTCTTTTTTTGTTGCCATGGAGTTCAAATGTGCACATCTTCAATAATTTTTAAATTTACATTGCACTTATCTATTTCAATGAAAATAATGAAAATTATACACAGAAACAAATATTGTATTAGTTTTAAGGAATTAGCTAGATATTGTGTTGTAGTATTTCTGTAATCCTCTCAGATAGTTTCCTTTTTACTTAGACATTTAATCCTAACACTATAACTAGTGGAATTAAACCCAGCCGCTTTGCTCTAAAATATTAATTTAAACTTCGCAAAACACAATAGCTTTGTTAAGCTCTCTCATAATTAAATTACATTATTGTTAATTAAATTATTATATTACGTATTCTAACTTTGCATTTTATAACGAATTTACTGGAAAAAGATAAAATCTTTCACCCTTTATTTAGAGTGACACACAATTTACTAAATGAAATTAACACGAATGGTTATTATGGGTATAAATCGGCTTTGTGCGCTTCCACGAATAGCAGAGTATTTAGCAGTTAAGGTGATGTTAGGTTATGTGGAAGGGTCCAGGAATGTAACCAGGTATTTTGATAGTTCGAGAATCTGTGATCCTTTGTTATTATGTAGATAGTGGAAATATCCCCACAATAATAAATGCTATCTTTTAACATTCTATTATGTTTGAGTTTTGTGTAATTTTAGACCAGCAAGTTTTATAACTTGATTACATTTTAAATTATCAAATATGACACCACATTTGTTTTTTGTTTTTGGACTTAGTATTGTAAAGATAAAAATCTGAGGGGAAAGCAAAAGAAAATAATAAGGGTTACAAGAGACAATCAAAATGAGTTAGAAACTAAAAAGTAGAAGTGGTATAAATTTAGATTAATTGATACAATGCACAATTCGAATTCGACAATAAAAACCGGAAAGTAATAGAAGAAAGTGTAGACATAAATATAGAAGAATGAAATATAAAGAAGAAAGAACTGGATGACAAAATAAATAAATTGACAATAAGCAAAAGAGGAGGATACGATAGAATGGATCCAGAAATAATAAAATGGTTAGGTGAAGAATACAAATAGTGGCTGCTAAAGATAGTACAAAAAGTTTGGAGAACGTACAGCATGCCTCAAGAATGGAAAAAGAAAATCACACTCTTAATGCACACAAAAGCTTGACAGAGTTTATATATCAGTTATCTGCCTAGCATCAATTGCTATGTGCTAGAACATTATAAGTATGACTGAGACTATGGGTAAACACAAGAAAAGAAGACGAATAGTAGGAGTAAAAAGATGAACTACACACAATATATTTATCATTAGAAGTATAATTGATACAACGATAGAAATCGGACAAGAATTATGGATTCATTTCTTACACCTCAGGAAGCATTTGATGCCATTGACAGAGACGTTTTATCGAAATGCCTAAGAGGAATAGAAACACCATACAAATTAACCAGAGCATGTGCTGATTATGATACTTAGTTGTCGAAATACGTATACTGAGTACAAACATTGATATGGTAAAGATTCGTATCTACACCAATTCAATTAAAAAGTCTGCATAAAAATTTACCTTTTATTCGAATTGGTTGTTTCACGTAAAAAATACAAGCCCTCTTTCGTGATTTTTCTTTTAGTTTGAGAAACTTTTAGTTGTAAAAGAAGCTGACATAAGGAAGCATATATACATGGCTAAACAGATATGTATATAAAAATCGAAACACAAAGAATTGTAATCATTACTTAGTAATATAGTAATTAGAAATTAATATTTATAACACTTGAGAGTGAAGAACCACTTATCATTTAATTTTTAATAGGAAATAAATTAACAAGATATAAGATTGAAACGTTTACAAGCACATATAGTTAAAAAAAGATGTTTGCCTACCAAAATAAAGGAACTAACCAATATATCCAGTAATTTCGTGTACATTTAAGTAACTTTTTCGTTTAAAGTCGTCGAATTTCAAGTTAAACATCTCAACTGCTTTTGTGTTAGACGCGTGCTTTAAAGCTTTGTAAACAAAACTTTGATTGCTCAGTTTCCGTCCGCGGTCGCGAAGAGGAAATTAATTTGAAGCTGCGATTTCGAACGAGGAAAGGCGTTCGTTCGTATTTTCATTCATTGATTTTATGTATCTGTCATAAAATTTCCGGAACGCCAAACTTATTCACGCGATATTTTTTTTGTTTGAGTTACCGAGATGATTAAGTTTTTTTTATGGCCTTCGAAAGACCACAAAGTGTTTTCAAGATTTATATTTTTCCGTTTTCCATCGCGCCGCAACCCATCGATAATTTCATTTAAATCCACCAGGCAATCAAACATTTTCTAAATTTCGAATTTATGAATTCCATGTTATTGTGGAAAATAATAATATAATAGCGTTACGCCATTTTTTCAAAGCGTAACATTTATATTGCCAATTACAGTGGAGCCGCCATCTCGATTTAAAGTACAGCGTTATTTAAAATGTACAGTCAGTTTTAAATGGCTGTAATCTTATGAAATCTTAATGTATGCAAATAAAAACATTACTTCTAAAAGTAGTAATAGTAACAATCACGATATTATCTAAACTCATTCGTGTTTTCATCATGAACAGCTGATTTGATAGCATCATATCTTTATAGTCGCTCTTGCTATATCTGTTGTAATGATTTTCATTCCTCTACTTTCACCATTTCCTTGGGCGTTTCTCAGGGGTCGAATCTCGGTCCGCTGCTGTTTAATGTTTACATTAACTATCTTCTGTCGTTGCTTGACTGTTGCGTTCTCTGATTACGAAGCTCTGCAGAGGGATTTAAATTCTGTCTACTATTAGTCTGATAATAACAAAATAAAAATCAGCATTAACAAATTCTGTTATCTCTTACACTACAAAGAAAAATCCACTGGTTGACCTCTTTCGTATTCCAAGACAATCACAAATCAAGAATGTGAGTGTTCTACTCGATCAGCGCCTAGAGTGTATTGATCACGTTCTATTCATTTGTAACTCCGAAAAACCATTAGAAGAGCGGCTAGTGTTTATATTAGAAGAAAACACCTCATTCTTAGTTATTAATTCGGTTGCCGATCCACTGAGTTGTAGATACAATCAATAATTTTGAGGAGAGAGCTGTGATTTAACCGCGTTTCTAGATGTTGGCCAAGTTTTTGAAAGATTGCTCCATAAAATTACAGAAAAATTACCGGCTTAGTTCCATATCTTGTTAAAATTCTCTCAGATAAACATTTTTGCGTCCAGCAGCAAGGCCATTGCACAGATCTATTAAGAAAGGCCTACAAGGAAGCATTTTATGACCAACGTTCTATCTTCCACACACTGTAAATTTACCAATTAATAGGAAAACAGGAGCAGCGACATAAGCTGATGATGCCGCTGTCCTTTCCAAACAGGCTAACCAAGATACTGCATCAAAAAATCTACAGAAAGAATTAAACAAAATACATAGAAACTTTGCTAAAAATGGAAAATAACTAATGTAACGAAATCCATACAAGTGACTTTTACGCTGAGAAAAGATACTCGTACATGTCCTCCGATCACGCTTAAAAGGTGCTAATTGGCTCAAGTCTACGACGCAAAACACCTAGGCTTATGCTTGGATAGAAGGAAGGTTGACGTGGAAAAACATATTTTAACTGAGAAAAAGCAACTTGAGATTAAATTCAGAAGCATGTACTGGATGATGGGCAGACATTTACGTTTAAGTATCAACAATACAATACTATTATATAAAGTTATTATCAAACCTATATGGACCTAGAGTACTTAATAATGGAGAACGGTGAGTAATTCGAATATGGAGACACTCAAACGGTACTAAAATAATATCCAAAAAACCATTACGAATGCACCGTTGTACATGCCAAATATAACAATTGAAACTGATCAAAAAATACCCTCAGTGATAGAATAAACCAAAAGAAGAAGCGAAGTCTGAAGGGCAAAATGCTCATCCAAACTTATTAAAAAAAGTTCTGGTAGAGGACAAAGGTAGAGTTCATCGGCTAAAACGATTTAAGCCTAATGAGCTAGTGGCCTTAGTTTTAGATTAGATATAAGATCATGGTATTGAAGAGAGCCATTAAGTTCAATATTGTGAAGCAGTGTTTCATTGGAGACATATGTTACATATTCTGTTTACTGTCAACGTAAAATACTAATTGGCCTTGATTGGACAGGTATTTGCCTTAAATTAAAAAAATAAATTTTGCTAAAAAGTTTATGCTCTTTTGTCTAAACTCAATAATTACTAAAGCGCACCCCTGATCTAGTACATAGCGAAAATGAATTTACATTTTGTCACAGTAAATGATACATTACAATATATTTTATATAGTAAATATTTGCCAAGCGAATAGTTAATATTTAAATTCAATCCCTTTAAATTTAAATTATATTAAATTATAAACGCTTACAATAAATACTAATAACAGAGACAACATTGAAATAGCCCCCAATTACCATTAGCAATAGAATTCCCTCCATACATATCATATTAATATGCTGTACATTGCCCCATTGTGTAAATAAATAATCATATTAGAAAGGCCTACTGATAATTGAACATTCGAAATGTAAACAAGAAGTGGTGACTGGCTGTAATTCACCGAGCTTTATTGGTTACCGACCATCGTTCGTTCCGGAACACACCGGATCCGCCAATAAATACAGTCTCTATACTACCTCCACATCCACAAAATATATACACGTATACATTACAATCAATTATGGACAAATTAGATTAAGGAATCTGGTTATTGTATCGCCAAGACGGTCTAGCAATACTTAGTGGTTTAAACTAATTTGCTAATTTATTGTATTTCAGTGTTTACAATGAACAATATCGCGCTCCATTATCTGTAGCCTTTATGTAACAAGATTAAATCAGTAAATCCTTTAAATATACCTAGAGTTTATTTCGAATGAATAACATGTTGAGACCGGTACCGTTCTTTATGTAACAATCATACACCTGCGGTAAAACTTAATTATATCACCGTATATACATTCACTGAGTTCAGGAAACAATTCGTTTTATACCTACGCACATATACATATGTATACAATGTATTATATACAATTGCTTTGCGTTTACACCGCGATACGTGTATTATTTATCTTTTGTACATATTTTATAACAGGTCCTGGGAAATAGAAGTGGGTGTATTAAGGAATTATTTAGTGGTACGTGAGTGTTTCATATGATGTTTTTAGGTATAAAGTGGCTCATAATAATGTCTAGATCATGATTTATGAATATTTTATGTAGTGATATGTACATTTCCTGAACCGTGAAGAATATTCTTACTAAAATGATGATACTCGTAAAAGCAGGTAGGTAACTTTGGAGTTAAATTTATCCTGCTCACAAATTAACGTAACATGTATTTCTTGACGACGTATCGTAATTCAAGTTCTTTGGGCTGTTTCCATCGCTCGTGGAATTGAATTTTTTACTCTACTGCCGTCTTCATGGTAGTCCAGAAAAGAAATGTTGTTTCTTGTCAAACTCATCACTATAGTTAGTAATTCGTCTGGCTTGTATGCGTCTTTATAATTCTTTATTGCTTGAAAGTGTCCCGTGTGAGGTTAGAATCCGGTCTCGATATTCCTATTTTTTATAATCGACACAAGAGTATACTGAACGCGGTAGTGGAGTAACTGTAAAAACATCGGAATGTCGTCTCGGATGCTTAATTATGAAGTGTCTGGATTATAAAAATTTGGAATATCGAGACCGGGTTCAAGACTCACAAAGGACACTTTCAAACGATAAAAAATTAGCGACAAGCATATCAGTCAAACGATTTGCTAATTGTAGTGATGAATTTGGTAAGAAACAAGACTCCACACCATGATTACTATAAAGACGGTAATAGAGTAACTGCCAAAACAACGGAATACTTAAATTCCACAAACAATGAAAACAGTCCATACAGCAACTCGAAATTAATGAAAATTAATATTTTCTGTTTTGCCATCGTTGATTGCAATGGCAGAAAATAATTAAAAATTTCTGTAATGGAACAAGACTTGAACCTGTATCTAGTTTCGAGCCAATTAACACGCCATAAATTACATTCTAGAAACAGATGTAATAGTTCAAAGCCGCAATCAGTGTGCGTCTTGGCTTGCAGCAGTACGGATCGTGTGCGGAATTAGTTTTTCTCGTACGGGTATTTCTTGCCGTAGTTCTCCAGGTGCGACACTGTTTAATTATCTGCTGATGATGACAACTTAGTTGTCGAAATACGTATACAGAATTACGAAAATTAGTGTGGAAAGGGGTTATATATCAACCTTTAGTGATTAATTGTCAAAGGATTGACATTTTACAGGTTCAAGAGTACCCTCATCATCCGGCACTAGTTATTTAGATCAAGGGATCTTGTATTTTACAGAGGTAAATTTAAGCAATAGAGAACACTTCTTAGCTTTAGTACTGACACTGACTTCCGGAATTATTCTTTTCAGAATGATCCGAATAATTTTGGAATTTTATTACGTAATTACAGGTATTCCTGGATGGTGATAGATATATTGATTCTCCTTCCCAGACTACTCATGGTTTTACGCCACATTTTTCATCTGCCTTTTTTAGCTGTATTCACGTAGTAAGTAATGAATCTTCTTTAAATGCAAATGTACTGAATATCATATTCCGTTTTACAGAGAATGATCTTTCTTGATCTGTTGATTCATTAAGATCCCAATGATGATGGATCAAGGATTGTCATTGTGCGACAAACTAGATTAATACATTTTAGTGTTAAAAACTAATTTTTACGTTCAACGATTCAAAACTTTTATTTTGATGAGATTGTTGATTATTTTAAATAAAAAAAAATTTATATTTAGAAATTATTAACAGTAAAGAAATATCGTGTTTCCATATTTTTTTCCAAAATTCGAGATAATTGTGTATTAAGCTTGCAAATTTTAATTATCTGCCTAGCACTAGCTGCTTCGTTGATTTTAATTTATCTATCATAAAAGATTTAGCAATTACAACCAACTTTTGCTTTCGTCCAATGTATCCATTTTAACTTACTAAAACAGAGGGTTAATCCTTGAAGGTGATGTGACCGCGAAAGCTCTACAACTGATACTAAACTGATCTAATCTAGTTTGGAAAGTTATAACTGAGTTGGCTTGGTTACACTTTGTACGTCAAGGCTGCTGCACTTAGCGATTACGCTAATGTTTAGTTAAGGGAAGTAGTTTTTGCTATTACAACAAAAAGAGCAGGAACTTTATAATATGATACAGTTTCGTGTAGACGTACGAGTTAATCACGCTAATTAATTTGCAAAATATCTTTATAATTAATTCTAATAATTGTAGTATTAAGCTTCCTTGTATTAGAATAATACATTGAGTGTTACTGATGTCAAAAAGTAAGGGAATTTGTGAGCAAATGTATATTGACGTGGTTCTTGTTGTTTGCAGCGCACGGGAAGTGTTCTTCTAATGATAGGAATAATAAAGTAAAAGGAATAATTTTATTAAAGAAATTTTGAAAATATTACCCATGATAGTCACTATAATTTTGTATTCACACAAACCAGTTTTTGAAGTATTTCTTTTAAATTACTATTTAACATCCTTATGGAAAGTCAATCTATAGACAATTTATTGTTCGAAACCTTATTTTCAGCACTTCTTAAATATGGCGTTGGAATTTATTTTATATATTTCAAAAATGCGAAGATACAATCGTAATTCTTGGTGCACAATAACTTTACCGACCTACGAGTCGAGTCAGCGCGTTTCACATCTCTCCGTTGGCATAATGGAGGGATAGAGGTTTGGTAATTAGCTCACCACAATCGATGGTGTGTGAGGAAGCGCTTTGTTTTCACCGGTAGATATTAATGTACATTATCAGAGCATACATATGCCACGTGTGCAATGGAAAGTCGTCAGCGATACCTGTATGAGTTCGAGAGAAATCAAGTCGTCCGAATTGATTTAGTGAGTATGATCCTTCAGAGATATCACGCTGTGTATGAAGCGAACGCTGAACAGTTTCCAGCGGCAAGAGTAGAATGCCGACGAATTAATCCAAAGTCGGGACATTCCTGCGTGACCACGGAGAGTAAGGATCGTCATATTGAATGACTCGAGTGAAACATTTTCCCAGTATCTCCGCTATCTACAAAATTTACTAAAGTTTTCTTACACAAGATCTTTTATTATCTGCATTGGGTAACTGCAATTATTTTTTGTTGTTTTCTTTGTGAAGGATATAGATATATTTTGTTTCAAAATTATGTTAAAATAAGTCGTGTATAAACATACTCGTAGTTTATTTTGTCTATGCCAGACCGTATATGCCGTCCTAAATAAGCAGGCTTTGTGAAGGGCATTAAGTCTTCTGCCGCGTGTACACATTTTTCGTTTTTTGTCTATCCGTTTTAAAATATTACAAGAGAAATATCTCAAAACAAAACGCTAAATAGTAATCGACAGATGATAACCAATCTACTGTTGTATCTGTACAAGTAAAATATACAGCTGCCCCTTAGAGTTGCGAATTTCACAGAAATGCATTTTTTGTGAAATCCGTTCTTATTCAAACCCGTAACAAATTTTCGAAGCAGGTCTGATATCTAATAGTTAACTTGTAATTTCTCGCTAAATCTTTGACTTGCATTAATTTATTACTAGTAAAGAAACAATTTAAAAATTCAATGGCGTTTGTGTATGCAGATTTTGCTAATGACTGCATATGATTAAAATAACATTTGTTATCTAAAAAACTAAAAATACTTGTGGTTTTAGGAGGCATTTGTGTCACTAGAACTTGTTACGTTGCATTTACAACCAAGGAAAAATTACTACATGTAGAATCTATTCTGCTGCCTATATTTTTACAGAAATAAACATTTAACTTCATATTATATCATGTACATTACTGTATTCTTCATACTATTTATTAATAATTCTTTTGTTCAAGGTAACATACAGCACGTTACCATTTTCGTATGAATGTACTTATATACATAGAAAAGAAATGTGAATATATATATACATATATCGAATTTATTTTTAGCGTGAAATGACTAATTATTGTAACTGTTTACCTTTCAATAAGCAACGATGAACTTGAAAATATTAATATTTGGCAAGTAATGTTATTTCCATTGCAAAACTTTTAGTGCAAAGGAGACTAGACTTAAAAATAAAACTAGTAGATTCGAAATTAAAATTTCAAACCAAACTCGAACTGGTCTGAAATCCGAAATAATTTCATGTCCATCCGACGTCTGATTGGATCGGATGAAACCTCAACTCTCTACTGTTCCTTTCAGTTCTATCACTTTTCATTGTATTGTTAAAAGCCGTTTCAGTACTAACGTATATATATTATGTGTGCGCGTGCGTGTGTGTGTGTGTGTGTAGAAGATTTTCATCAGTACTTTGACATTACAAATAGTTACTTACCCACAACATTTAGTTCTATGAAAATACTTGCTGGAGGATGAGAAGAGACTTGACATTCATAAAGACCCGCATCCCTTTTCTGTACGTATTTGATTTGCAGGGTCCAGTCCTGAAAAAATGATAACATCTTTTTGAGGTTAAATTGCTAGTGAATTAATACATTAAAAATAAATAGGAAAATTTGGAAAAGTTTACAAAATTTTGTTGGATATGCGATATGTGGTGAATTCCGTTTTCAGTGTTGAATTTTTTTACCGTCTTACAGTATTTATCGACTAGGATGTCCCTAATTTGTGTTCTTTCACAATTTAAATTTTATTGAAAATTAATTTGGTACGTAGACTTCCGCGGCGTGGTCCATGCTATCTGCTTCTGGGTTTCCGGGCTGGAACCGCGTCACTAGTATATCTGCCGACGTTTCGTACCCATTTGTATGGAACTGAACCACTGCACTGAAAAACTGTTGTCAGTTTTTCAGTGCAGTAGTTCAGCCCTGAAGATGTCCCATACAAATGGGTACGAAACGTCGGCAGATATACTAGTGACGCGGTTCCAGCCCGGAAATCCAGAAGCAGATAGCATTTATTGAAAATTATTAATAAAAATATTTATGAACATTTCCATTCAAATTGGTAGAATTTAATTAAAATTTTTATTCACACACTAACACATTGATCACTGTCATGTACTGGATGATATCGTAAGTATTGAAATAACTACTATTACATTAATTTCTTAAACTATTATTTCTATCATTCTAGCAAAATTTATACATGTTTCCAATATCAATCACAAAATAATTCTTTCCAAATTTCAAATTGGAGCTGTATTTATAAGCAAATCCCATTATTCCATTAAAATTAATTAGAAAAAGATGAGTAAACATATCTTATATTAACAGTTAGAATAAAATAGTTTATAAAACACTGACTAATTTTGGATTTTCCAATTTACATTTACCCATACATATCCTTTTTTTAATTTAAATATTCCAGTTTATGGAGGTCAACATAATCTTACATTTCAAACATATAATTTTGATGTTTTATCATAAATTCTATTATAATTACTATTTCTTCGAAATTTTCTAATTAAAATTTCTATTAAATTAATAAGTTATAGCTATTTTTACCTTAATTACACAGGCCAACAATAAAAAAACTTTTTTATAAATTTAGTTCCCCTTTGTTTTTTGACGTGCTGTATCCAAAAATCAACTTTAAATTACCACAGGATGTAAAGTTTCCTCGCATGTTTACTTTACATTATTTATGCACTGTAAGCGTACAATAATACCTATTTTGAAGTGTTAGGCAATCAGAAAGACTCTAATTACGAAAATATAGTTCAAAATATATTGAAAACATTTCGAGAACTTGGATGTAACATGAGTGTGAAGGTGC